>VWZD01004049.1:156670-184181 GCA_013396695.1 Sakesphorus luctuosus
ATCTGCCTGGCTTCCAAAGCATAGATGTGTGTACATCTGTGTACACACACAGACATATATATTGACAATTACAACCATGATACACATGAGGAACATAATTACCATTTTTCTGAGGATTAGAGAGTGAGAATTATTTTATTAGTTTATATATATAAATATACCTAAAATCCAATTTTTGTCTCACAAAAATGGTGATGATGTTCTTCATATATCATGTTTGCAGCTTTATTTTATTTGGGACTGTTAAATGTTTTGTACTTATTTTAAGAGACGCCTTCAGAAAAATTATTCTTCTGTACTGCAAATTATTAATTATTTTAAATACATTTTCTGGGTCTTCAAGTACTTTACCATAACTCTTTATCCAACATAGTTAAAAGATTCTGTCTAGTGATTTATTTCATATTATGTATGAAATGCAGTAATTCTCTCAACCCAGTCGTGTTGATTACTTTGGTGGAAAGAAAAGATGAGATGTAATTGCCCATTGCTTAGAATGACCTCATAAACACAGTGTTGATTTATGACAGCTTTTCAGAAGTCAATCACATTTTCCTGTTGGAAGTGCAGTCATTAGACCCAAAGGTAATGCCAAAGTCATTTGGATGTGAGAAATCAGCAGGACTGAGAATTGGTCTGTCGTCTTGAATTAATTGTTCAGTCCATTTTCTGTTCAGAAAAACGTGACAGCTCTATGTATATCAGCAAAATTCCCTGATACATAAAATTATATCCTGAACTGGTTAACTTTATCCAAATATAGTGCACTGCAGGTGATGGTTGAACAATTATGTATGCACATATGGGTCAAGGATTATTTAGAAAGGGGTAGTTTAAGAGCACTTTATTTGGTGAAATCTGGCACAATCCTAAAAGTTGTATGTTCATATACTGTTTGAAGGCATGCAGCAACTCAGGAAATACAAACTCATCTCATTCCTTGGTGACCACTCTTATCTTACATTTTAAAAAAAAATATTTGTGCCATTACATTTTTATAATTATGTTTTTCCTCTACAGTGCATTCAAAGCCTGCCATCCTAAGATCAAAAGTTTTTATTTTGCTGCTGAACATCTAGATGATATGAACAGGTAAGGAAATTTAGCAAAGTTTAAGGGCACATTCCTTAAATTCTTGAAGCTAGTAATAACACAGTGATAATAAAGTACATGTTATTCTAAAAAGTTTAGTTTAACAGCTAGTGAGTGCAGAGGAGCATTATTTCTGACTGGCTTCATAGGCTAAATATTCGATTCATGCAAAAATTACCTTTTCTTGAAATAAAGGTTTGAAGATCTTTAGAAACACAATTCCCTGTTTCTAAAAGACAAAAAAAATACAGTATGTGTAACAACATCCAAACACAATTTCAGACTTCCAGGTTTCTGGTTTGGCTGTATGGCATCTCCAACTCTACTTCCTAACATACTCCCAAACATGTGGTGCTTGCTCTGGGAATCCTTCTGTTTCTTGCCCTGGAGGGGATAAGAAGTTGGAGAAAGATTTAAAGAAGTCACTGATTTTTTTTTTTACCAGTATTGAAAACTGACAAAGGGATTACAAGGAATGATTTTTGCAGATTCTCTCTACTACCATAAATTTAACTACATGTTGAAGTGAATTTGGTGGGGAAAATTTGAATGTCTCAAGAAGAACATGGACTTAACTCTTAGTTGAGTATTGAATTTGACTTTATCTATTTTAGACCATTTGTGCAATTTTTCAGAAAAATGATTGAGACTTCAGCACAAAATAAACACAATCCTTCTTAATTTATTTGAATGGTAAATTAAAACATGGAACCCATGTCTATACAAATATTTGGAGGGTTATTTCATTTATTTTCACAACATAAACTGAAATTTATTCACTTCCAACTAATATGCCATTTTCATCATATGACAGAGAACACAAACAAAAATTATTATTATTGCAACCTGAGAATTGTTCTGTCTTAGATAAGGTCTGTGGATACCCTCACTGACCAGAATTGTTTTTAAAACAGAGGGAAAACTGAATCCATAAAACTATTAGTAAGTGCTATAATGGTGGTTTAATATCTCCTGGGTGTGCTAGATTCAACTGCCTGGCAGAGCACCTTCAGGGTACTGCCAGTTCCTAACTGATAATAGTTGGCTGGAAAAACATGCTGATACTATGCTATGCTTGTTTCCATTTAGAAATAGCACTCTGTTAACATTTTTTCAGAAGTTTGTGCATTACTGACGCTCATTTCAAAAGTCTCTCCTCAGGTAGAAAAGTTAAAACCTTTTTATTTGTTTGTGAAATTTTAGGCTTGCCTTTCCTTGATTATTCTGTCAAACCAGTCACTCAATGCAATTTGGTGCACAGCAAACAAATAGCATGGTCTGTGTGGCATATCCGGATCTACAGCAGTAGCTCAATCATTTCTGTCAGCAGGTCCTCAGTCAGTATGACAAGGCACCTTCATTCTAAGCATAAAAATTCATGTAAGTGTTCAGTAATCAGAAAGCAGCAGCAAATATGCAACAATTATTTAAAAATATATCGCAAAGTCTAAAACCCAGGAATTAAAAGCTTTTTAACTTCCCAGCAAAAATAATTCTTTTATCATATTTTGAAAAAAGGGCTTATTCATTCATTTAGAATGAGCTTGACAAAATTTTGATCTGAGTTATACACATGTAAATTTAAAGCAACTCTGTCAAGGACAATGGAAATTCTTACATCTGAGTTGCCATCTGAGTCTCACCAAAGAATTTTATTTTTTCTCCTTGTTTAATGTATTAGAGAAAGTAGTTTGCTTTCACAAACATTGAATCAACTCAATAGATAGCAAAGAGTGACTGAAAAATAAACTTTCAAATGCATTGATAACAAAATACTTCCTGTCTCAATGCATTTTGTAGCCTAGATGAAGTAAAATACAGAGTCACGTTAAATTTAGACTCTTTTGATCATTTTCTATTCTTTTTTTGGTCAGTTTTCTGACATACATCATAATTATGTATCAGGCAGTCATTTCAGTTCTGTTTATTGAAGCAGAAGAAACAATAGAAGAAAACGGCTAATACAAAGTCTGAAAGTTCAAAATGGTTCAATTCCTTTATCCCTTTTATAAAATTATTCAAGTTGTTTCTGTGTTTTAAAAAATGTTTGCAGGCTGTGATATT
The DNA here is from genome assembly GCA_013396695.1 of Sakesphorus luctuosus. NCBI lineage: Eukaryota > Metazoa > Chordata > Aves > Passeriformes > Thamnophilidae > Sakesphorus > Sakesphorus luctuosus. Next base: position 159,827 of record VWZD01004049.1, read on the forward strand.
TTTGTTTGTGTGTATCTACTCATGTAGAAAGGGTATTTAATCTCAGGTAACTGTCACAATTCAAATTTTCTTACTACTTTTATGACTGTGCCACACCATTGTGCTAGTAAGGAGTCTGCACAGCTCTGCTCACTGAACTCTGTTGCTGTGGCGTCTGAAGTTCCTCTTATCTGTATGGTCACGCCAGCAAAAGTGGTTCTTTTACCCATACAGCATGCTTAGTCTGGGTCATAGGAAGGACACAATATCCTTTATTGATGCAAAGTACTGTTTTGCTAGTGTAAGTGTATAGCCATGGAAACATCTTGCTTGGAAATTCGTTGTTATTCTCTTCATCCTGGTTAAACTGCAGTCAAGTACTTCAGGCACTCTAAGGTATCCTTACTCCTATGCAGCAAGTTCCTCCTATATCATTGAGCTTTATGGTTAAGGGCAATTTGACACCCTGCTTTGACCAAAAGCATTGCATCTACCTGGAGCATGAGATAGGATGGGAAAATGTTTCCTACTAGTCTGTGAGAGTTCCAGTACTGTGCATCCTCCTTTACAGAAATTGCAGGTCTACAGAAAGACAGGGGTTTTCAATCCTGTTGTATGTGTCATAAAATTATTTTAATTAAATACTGACAAGAAATTAATGTGATGTTCTTAAAAAGAAAAAAAAAAGAATGGAAGTGTAGATGGCTGCTGCAGTGTCACTGTATTTATTGTCATACCTAGCAAACAGGTCTTATAATTCTCACAGGAAAATTAAAGCTGCATTTGTAGTAAAGCAATATTTTCTTGGTTTCTTGCCTTCCAAAGGTTACAGTGGCTACCAGGACACACATACTACAAGAAAGAAAGATATAAATCTTCCCCTAAGGCTTTGTATCTTTTAAGAAATATTTGTGTAACTGTATGCTTGGAACTATTGTCCCCAGTACATTGTAATGCAAGCATATTTCACTCCTGTTCCATTCTACAGGAATTTCCCTTTGATACAAGCCCAGTGTGTTGGATTTCTCATACAATTCAAACTTCAATGAGCCATAAGTGTAGCCATGCTGTGTTAAAATACTCATTCTCTAACAATATCTGAAGAAACTTTAGCAGCCTCATATCAAAAAATACGCAGAAGAGGTCAATACCATTGTTTTAGTTTCTGGAATGGCAAACCACTCAAAAGCTGTGATTGTTAACAAATTACAACCACATCAGCACCTTCTCATTCCCTCACCGGCACTGCAGGTCATATTCCAAACCTCAACACATGACCTGTTAAATTAGTCTGCTCTCTCTTTGTCAGAGTGAGAGAACGGTACACATTTCCTGGGCTCTCATTAGATTGTACATTTCAGGAAATAACATTTGCAAGGAACAGTCATCTGTCATATCTGTATGCAGCATCAGTTGACTGTCAATTAAGTGTTTGTTAATTTAGTTGCTTACCTCACTAACACGCACACTTACCAGGAAATGCTACCTCATATTTAGGACAGAATGAAGTTTTCCAACAGGAGAACATTTATGGATGTATTGTCTAACCCTTTGTGCTCAGCAGCCCCTACCCAATGGGCTTCAGTAGGTGGCTGTGCAGGCAGCAGTGGTATGCCAGGAACTGGGAACATGGAATCTGGAATAGGTGAGAGGCAAGCAAGGGGCCATCTCCACTGTCTGCCATGCCATTTGACAGAGCAGATGCTTGTTGTCTTGTGCTGCTTTACCCTTTGGACACAGACAAGTGTGTGGCCTTTGCTGGTCCCTTGGCAGCACTGGGCTTGAGTGCTTTGGATGAGATTCCTGCCTCAGTGCCTCTGATTTGGGCTGGAAGAGCTGTCAAGACAGCCGAGCTTTATTCCCCAAAGTCTTCACATATCAGGGGAGTGAACCTAAAAGAAAGCTCTTGTAGTGGGTTATCTTTCTACTGGGACGATGTGAAATCATTGTCTGAGACATAGTCTGTTGGACTTCTGTTCCTATGTGCCCTTTGTTTTTATAACTGTATGGCACTTCTAACAATTGTAATTCAAATTTTAAGTCTCTTCTTCAGCTTCCCTATTCTTCTGGTAGAAATGTTGATTGTTTAGTAACATTAAGTATTCTGCAATCACTTTGGGAGTATATCTCTAGCTTTCTTCCCAATGTCCAACACTTCATGGTCTATTAGCATGGTTTACAGATCATATATGCGGTCACTGTTTGTGGAAAGACAAGTGACTGTTGGTAGGAAGTGCCCTTGCCCATGGTGGAGTTGTACCTAGAAGACCTTTAAGGTCCTTCCAACCTCTTTCTATAATTCTACTATTCCATGATGACAGGCGTTAATTTCTAGGAAAAGAACTGTATTTTCTGATCTGATGCCTGCTTACACTGCACTGCAGTGTCTTGAAAAGTGGCAGGCAGGAGTCATTACAAATGTGTATCCTCTGCTGAGACGAACGTCCTGTTTCTGTGCATGCAGAAGGCGAATGAAACCCATCAGGCACGGTTTTCTGAAACAGGGGATTCACATTCCTGAAGAAAACATAAACCTGACTGGAGTTGTCTTTCTGTATACCCTAGCAGTTAAGTTGCAAGCCAGTAGGTTGGCAAACCAGGCCTGTCAAATCCTGACTATGGGATGACTGGAGCAAGTAATTCCAGGTTTACCATGGAATGGACAAGCGCGGGAGATTGCCATGGTGGTTTAAAGCCTCGGTGATGAACGACCTGATTCATTGTAAGCATTTGGCTGATGAATACACTGAGAGCCCCATGGGGGAAAAGTACAGGTTGAAACTGCCTTGCTGCAGACAGCTGCGTGTATGCTTGGCAATGACAGCTCTGCTGGAAGAGAGCTGCAATAGCTGGTTTGTTTTTTCATTTGGGTTTTTTGTTTGGGGTTTTTTGGTGTTTTGTTTGGGTTTTTTTTTTAATTTGTGCAGCTTGTGGAAGCATTATTTCAAGTCTATTTTGAGATTAGACCCCTAGATGTGAATTGCATTGAAGCAACTGTCTTTCTCCCCTTGCTTCTCTGACACAAACACAAAAGTGAATCCTGATATGCCTCCTTCTCTTTGTACACGGCACTGTAGGTAAGCTCTAAAACACATAATGGCATAATTAAACCAAACCATCTGTTTCAAGTGAACCTGTTCTTTTTACTGCTGGTTTCTGCTCTGTTCCTCTGCTAAGTTGCCAGTTCAGGCCTTAAAATACTGCTTAAATGTCTGAAAAGTGGTATTTATTCTTAAGAAATCAGAACAGCAGGAGTATTTGTGTGATGGCATATCTGTGAGCAGCAGACTTAACAGCTCTTTGATTATCTCCAGATCCTTTATTTTACAGATGTTTGACATCATACATGGTTTTCCATTTGAAATAAAACCCTTGCTGTGAAAACAGTTTGTTCAACAGCAAAATCGTAGATCTTTGGAGACTCCCTGAATAAGAGTATCAAAGAAAACAATTGTCTAATATGAAAAATAACATGGTCCTTAATCTCCTTCAGATGTTCCTGACTTTGTTTTTAGTAGAAATAGACCCAAAAATTTACAGGCTGGATTGGTATCACTGCTTCTTTTAATATTATTTCAGATGGCTAAACAGAATTAACATGCTTGCTGCTGGCTATGCAGAAAGAGAGAGGATCAAACAAGAACAAGGTAATGTCTTGTTATTTTTTTCTTCTGTCAGCTTTTACCATAAGTTCATCTGTTCTCTTTTCCTTGCTGTGTATCAAGCCCCATTCTCGTCATCTGAAAGCAATTCACATATGGGTATCATGGCTGTTGCTTTAGAAGATTCCTTCTCCGTCAGGGTTTTAGATTAGCTGCTCCAGGTTCTGATCCACAGACACTGGATTATGTTGGAGAAGGCCACAGAAGGTAGCTAAAAGCAGCAGATGTACTGCGAGTAAGCTCTTGTATGTGGTACCAAGAAGTCAATGTCCCTTGTCAGAAGAAACTGAAGAGTCTGGAAACTAAAAAGGAAAAAAAAAATAAACATTGCATTTGGTGTTTGAATTCGCAGAGGGCAGAAGTGCATGAAATTGGTCTCAGGAACAAAATCATTCTTCTAAAGCCTGTTGACATAATTGGATTCCCCCTAAAGACTTTAATTTTAAGGCGACTTAAATTTTGTGATTTCTACTGGTGTTACTGTGTTGCAGTGTATGGTTCAGTCCTGTTTGCATTTCATTTGGGTGTGCAGGCTTACAGCATTTTGCATCTGTTTATTTTTGGTGCCTAGTATTTTGTGGGTTAAAAAAGCGGCATATATAAAATAATGAGTTGGTTTGCTTTCAGTTATTGCAGTAGAAATCCTGTTTGCAGGCAGCAAAAAGAAAGGGTCCATCCAATTGTGTTGAGAAGGTTGTTTCTTAGAATTGCCAGTGACATGGATCCACAGAAGTGTCCTGTCCAACGAGCTGCTTTGGCAAGCAGACAGCTTTTGAGTCCATGCTCTTTTTAACATACGTAGCCAGCAGCAGGCACCAGAAAATTGCAGCGGTCATGATGATCCAGACCTTATCCAAGTGCCTATTTGCCTGCTACCCATTCAGTCAGAACCTCACCCTTTAATACTGTGACTCTGAAGCCTTCATTAGAAAGGTTCTGGGTTTTGGCCCAAAAAACTTACAGCTCAGAGCTGCAGTGGCAATGCATTCACTATAGTGTTTTCTTTACACAGAGCATATTTGTAGCCATTTTTCAGGGAGACTTGTGTTCAAAAGGCTATGGCTAGGCTTCAAAATTTGCCACATGATGTGTGGTTGTGGTTCTGTACTAACCTGTGTGATGGCAGCCTTAGCTGTGACCATCTGGGCTGATACCATGTGCGTCTTCCTGAGGAGAAAGATATGCGTGGTCTGTCTCTCTGCAATGTGTTGTTGCAGTGCCATTTTCCTGGGAGACACTGTCTAAAAAACTCCTTCCCCTGGTAAGAAGCAAGAGTAACTTCACAGCCAGGTAGAAACATAGGAGCGTAGGGTATTCTGTAGTGGTAGAACTTTAAAAAACAGCATCAGGAAATTATGTCTGCCTGATTCATATCCTGATCACCTCACCATAGAGAATCCCAGTAGGATGAGCCTGGTGTTGAAGAGCCATGTTTTACAGCATACTGATATAATTTGGAAGGTTATAATGGGAAGGATTTTGGGTGCTATGTCACTCTTGCACATAACTAAGTTGTCTCTGCTCTTTCCTCATTTCTAATCATGTCTTCTATAAGTGCAGCTGCTTGTCCTCAGAGCGTTGCCCATACTCTGTTTTAGTCTGGTATGATCCTTGGCACATCATTTAATTTTTAACACCAGGCCCTCTGCATTCACACAGCCCAGGATAGCAGCACCATGCTCACTGTTCTCCAGTCATGTACTCAGTGCCTCCCCAGACTTAAAAATGAGTTTGGGAATCCATACTTCCTAGGCACCACTACAGCAACGTGTTTGGAGAGACCTGCATGCCATCTGTCACTGCTTGAAGAGGCTGTGAACAAACTCTGAATCTTGGAGTCTTCTAGGAAATCCTCTGTGTTAGCATTCAAAGCCAAATTCAGACTTTTATTGGCAGTACGTTGGCACTAGGATTACAGTGCCATGTGGGACAGTAATGGGAAAGGGGTATGTTATGCTAATACTGTCCAAGTGCACAATTGAACACGATACACCTTTCAAAATCCAAATGGATGTGGAGAAATATTTTTGCTACTAAAACCACTCAGTGATAAAATAGCAGATGATCCAGCTGCTAGACATGAGATCACATGCATTCAATTCTCATGTATCCTATTATTAAAATATCTCGCTATTGAAAATAATCAGTGAAACCCCACTGACTATGGAAATTACATCCCAGGCACTGGCAGAGTTCTTTATTACCACTCTAACACCACTCACTCATTTTGATTTGTTATGTACAGGTAGGTAGAACTATATCCTCTTTGTGTTGCTTAGTTGTGTTTAGTGTGGGAGTCAGTATCACATTCCCCCCTCACTGCCATACAGTTTTAATGCCGCTGGTGATTTTTCTTGGCTCCCAGCATAAGGGCTATTATACAGCTCAGTAGTGTCTCTAATTAACAGAGGCATCAAGTTAGCAAAGTTAAACCTCTCTATCACTTCAAGCATTTTTGCAATTATAGAAACTGTGAAGCTGGAATTTTCTGTATTCAGTGCCTATACCAATTGTCATCTACATATTTAATTTGACAAAAGGTTTTTTATTTCTGTTCGGTTCAGCCCTTTTCAGCAAAGCTTTATAATACCTCTGAAACAATTCAATAGTAGTTGTTCAAATCTGTTTCTATTAAGCATTGAATGGTTCTGAATCTAAAGCGCATAAATATATTTCAAGTGCTTCAGAGATGCACGAATCACTGAATTGTGGGTGTACTGCTGAATAAAATGTTACATTCTGTACAGAACAGTTTTATAAAAATACCATCGACTTTCCACATTGAATACAATGAATGTTAGCAATACAGCAAGGGACTTCCTTGGATGGAGAAGATACATACTTGCTAGTCATATATGTCAGAGGGAAAAAAACCCAACTTGCTTATATAAATAGAATATATTTAATCAGGACTTGGCAGGTCAATGTTAGTTTATATTTAATATAAGCAGTCCATTAGTCATAGAGAAAACTTTAAAGATATATGCCTGATGCATAGAGCTTGTCCATCAATGAATTGGACAAAATCTGCAGAGAGAGATGCAGGAACTGTTTTATAGCATCATACATGTTTCGCATGGACTGTGGGTCAGCTGCCAAAGGCAGAACACTTTTAAAAGTTGGTGAGAGGCTATTTTCAGACATTTTATCTGGAAGTTGACCCCCGTGACTTCAGAAATTTTCTAGACAAGCTGTAGGTTGCCAACAGAATTCCCTGTCTGAGATAAGGTGTGCAAAAGCATGATTGTACAGTGTGTTCTTATGTGTGCATTTGATAGCAAGAACAACTTCATATTTTTAGCCAAAATTGGAACCTGCACTGAGACTGCTAAATTTTACTTTCAGAATAAACAGCTGAGCTCCAAGTCTGCAGAAATGTCACTGAATGATGCAATTCTGACAGGTCTCTCACCACACATCATGCCATTAAGTTGTGCTGTAAGAGGAACAAACATGTCTATATGCCAGTATTTTCAGGTGTCTTAAGTTGCTGGAAATAAGTTTTCTTAAAACTAGGATTTATTTAGAAAAAGAGTTTTCACTGATTTAGTCTTTCATTCACCAAAAATGAATTATTTGCAGATGTCTAGAGACATAACTGTTTGGATTTTTTTATTTGGTAGTCATGAAAACTTTCTTTATGCAACTTATTTTTTATACCATTTTAAGAGAATCTCTCAGCTATAAGCTTGCAATAAGCAAATCAAAAGACTCAGAGTTCAGAATTGCTACTACATGGAAAGATTAAGTAGATAAATAAGGCTGTCTCCACCATTACTACAATCTAAAAATATACAAAAGTTTATGGACACCTGTGTCTGGATGGTGTCATTTAAAGGTAAGTTTTTGGTTTAGTTCTTGAGTAAGATTAGATAAGGTAAGTCATTAATCATACAATACAGTAATCATAATTGTACCAAAAAGTCATTAAGGTCAAAATTGTATGTTGTGTCAGCTTGGATTTTTAGTTTAGATCATTCATGAAGCAGCAATCAATCTTTTTCTCCTTTTGTATCAAAGAGAGAGTAGTAAATCATGCAGTTCACTGAACACTTATCAGGCAAAGTGAAAATTGCCTGTGATTAATCTGTGAGTAGTCTGAGCTAAAGTGGCTTACTGTACAATGATGTATCCAGATACTGGAAGGTAATACAGTCAGAAACAAAGTGGCAACAGAAAAGTTTATGTAAGTCTTACAATGTGTAAAAATGTAAAAAGTTATCCATCTTTAGCTGTTGGCATTTTAGTTTTCTTTTGTAAGAGTGTTAATGTCCAGTGTCCCTTTAGTTAGATGCTGTTCTGCTTCAAAAATGCTTGTAACAGATTGAATATAGATTCTCATGTGGTATATTCTTCCATGTGTTTTTCCCTTTGAGGTAAGCTTGGCTAACACTTGATTTCCTGCAAAATGAAACTTTATAGCCTATTAAATTTATCCCACAAGATCTGCATCCTTTGTACTTTCTCATCCGTGTTTTTGAGCTTTGTTCTTAAATGTCATTGTCATTTTTTTCCTTACTGTATCACCTTTATGTTCTTGCATGGATAACAGGGCAGCAGGTGTTTTATGAAGCAGGTATATGATATAAAATTTTACTGTCTTATCTTAAATGCAGCTGTTTAGAAACTGAACTGAAAAACTTACATAACTGGTAGAATACAATGGAGAAAATGCGTAGAAAAATAGCATTAGTTATTCATGTATGCAATGCAAACTCTACTTGTTTGATTTGCCAGTTGGTGTTAATTACCTTTGTTGATGTTATTTGCAGCCAACAAGACTTTAGTGAAGTTACATTTTTCATCTTTTCCAAATTGCAGCGGCCAAGATTTAGTGTGTCATCATTCACTAGTATTTCACTCTTAATAATACCAATGAAGGAATTTCCTGTTGCTTTTGCGAAAACAAGTCTCTGATATACAAATGCATCAAAATGTGTTGTTAGTTTTTGATCTGATCCATATGTAACTTTTAGATTATTGGAGTGAGAGTGACAAGGAGGAAGCTGACACTCCATCAACACCAAAACAAGACAGCCCACCGCCCCCGTATGACACATACCCGCGGCCACCTTCGGTAAGTCACCTGCTGGCTATAGGAGTGTCTGCCTAAAGTGCCACTTTTACCTAAAAGTATGTGCTTGTGCTCATTATGGCACTCTCTAGTCTGTGTTTTGAGTCATTGCTTGACTTCAGGCATTTGTTAAGTAACACATATTGCTAAATTTAATGGCCATCATTTCTGTTTTCACTGGTTTGTAGAGAACATAGATTTATAATCCCACTTGCTGTGCAAAGTAGATTAAGTTACAGAATTCTTTCTTCCTGTTCTTCATTCATGATGGACACCTACTCATCCATGCAATCCCTCACCAGCCCCTTACAGACTTTTCTGAGAAAATATTATTACCTCAGCAACAACACAGACTCTTCTCTAAGGCTCCAGCAGCTGTGCTGAGAAGCTTTACAGTAACAAATTACACTTGCATTTCCAGAAAAATGCCAACATAAAAATGTTCTATCTTGTATTGCAAACAGCAATAGCAGTTGTATTATGAAAAAGTAGGTTTCCTTATAAATCATAATAAAAAGGGATTTGTTTTCTTTTTTCCTTGAAGCATTTGTTGATATGAAACCAGATTATAGACCTCTAACTTACTCTGCACTGGCAATTTTAATTTTCAAGTTTGTATACTCATTGTTAACTAATGTGTCTTACTTGAATATAGTTTTTGGAATGAAAAACTGGGAAAGTCGGGGGAAAAGACTATTCATGATGTTTGATTTGAATGCAATACTTTATCTTACAAAATTACAGCTCTTTGAATTAGCACTGAAGCACTGCAAACATGATCCCAAAGAAATTTTTAGCAAGATAGAACAACTGGCATTTGGATAGCATTTTTAAGATTTTTAATGAACCAGATGCCTCTCTTCTATGTCTGCCATAGTGCCATATTCTGCAGTTTTCTGCAAATAATTGTATTGGCTTCTTTTATAGATTAAAGGGCAGAGTAAAGATACTTAGTAAGTATCAGTATTTGACCTATAGGCGTGACATGCATGGATATGGGCATGCATTGAAGTTAGGATCAGGGCAGGTTAATCAGGTAAGTTTGTGCCTTCGTTACTGAACTGGGTGCCATCAGTGATAATGAAAACAGTGTTATTAGCAGTAGGTCTCTGTCTGCAATGATCTGAAGGTTGCTCCCTTGATGACGTTGTAGATGAGCTGCACAAGCCCTTATGTGGAGCCAAAACACAGCCGACTCTCGTCCACGGAGACCTCCCAGTCACAGTCGTCGCACGAAGAGTTTCGCCCGGAGGTGGCGGGGAGTGCCACCGACTCCCCGGTGCGCAAGACAGCAAGCCAGCGGCGCTCCTGGCAGGACCTCATTGAGACACCACTAACGAGCTCGGGACTTCACTATCTGCAGACGCTGCCGCTGGAGGACTCTGTGTTCTCCGAGGCGATTGTGGTCTCCCCCGAGCACCGGCGGCAGTCGACCTTGCCCACTCAGAAGTGCCACCTGCAAGACCACTACGGCCCCTTCCCCCTTGTGGAGGGTGAGCGGATGCAAGCGCTGAATGGGAATGGGGGAAAGCCCCGAAGTTTCACTCTGCCTCGGGATAGCGGCTTCAACCACTGCTGCCAGAGCCTTTCAGTCGGTGCTGCCGATCACCATGAAGAAGCACAGCAAAAGGAGGTTGAGGAGGAGGAGGAAGAGGAAGGCAAAGCAGCAGAAGAAAACCAGGAAGATAAAAGTAAGTATGGGATATTTCTGTGGCTTTTCAAGTGTCCTGTTTGTGTAACGTAGAGGTTGTTTTTCCTTTTTCCCTATCGAAAAACCCCAAAACTCTTTCAACAACCCCCATGTTTTACCAGGTCCCCCTTGTCACACACCTCTTTGGTCTGCCTCATGTACAAGCCTTAATAATCAGAGTGCTGCATGACCTCTCATGATCACAAGACACTTCCCCATAGGGTAGTCACCAATCACCTACTAGTAGTTCTTAGTTGTAAATGGATTTTGCTTCCATGCTTTCTTCATACGTCCACTTGCACAATATCCCCCCCACTGACACACGTGTGTTCCAGTACACACTTAGTAAGATTTCCAGCCAACCCCATCCGGGCTGTAAAAACCACTTGGTAAATCCTGGAGTGCGGGGTCAGGCTGTGATTATGTAGTATCATAGGATAGAGTCATAGAATTGGCAAGGTTGGAAGAGACCTTTAATATCATCAAGTCCAACCATCAACTTAGCACTACCACCGTAACCCCTAAACCCTAACACCAGACTCAGATGCCTCTTAAACACGTGTCCAGGCAGGCAGATCACAAGATATCCCAGGATGTGTAAGAAGTTGAAAAAGAGAGGATATTTTCCCCCAGTTCCTCACCTGGTGATCTATAGAGACACTTTAAGAACATTTCAAACAAACAAACAAAAAATAGTAGAGAACAACTATGTGACCAATGAGGCCTAAAAAGAAAGAATTCAACACTGAGTAACTGTCACTTGCATGGCACTTAAACTCCATAGAGATTAGTGCTACTTGTCAAAAATAATCCTAATAAACAGAGATTAGAGAGGGTCCCTTCCCCTCCTGAACGTGCAAACACATTTCTGTGTCTGTTTCATGCTCTGTCCTTCACTGTCGTTTATGGAGCTTCTCAGCATGTGCTGCTAGCAAAGTGGAGTTCATGCCCAGGTGGTAGGGTCAGCCAGTGAAGTCTCATCCATGAATTGTGGGGTTGCACTGCAGTTAAGTTACCTGAAGTGGCAAGGAAGGCAGGATGACCCTTGAAGCTCTCAAAGGGTCTCTGCTATCTCTTCCTTCAAATTTAGCGTTTTTCCTGCAGTAAAGGAGTATAAAAATGGTAAAGAGATAGGAAAATGTGATAAAAGCTTTGGATAATTACCTACCTAAGTTAATTCATTAAAGTTAACACCCTTGTGGAGCATTGAAATTCGTGTGGTTGTTATTTAGTCTACTTGGGAGAGAGCAACAGTTTTGCCATTGCCCTTATGCTTTAGTCATTATGTTCTAAACATCTCCAGTTCTTGACAATGAGAAAACAATGATTTCTTTTGCAGATCCTAAATTTGATGCTATTAAAAGTTTAAAAAGGTGCTACTTCAGTTGTGTTCATTCATGACACTTTCCAAAAAACCCATACATTTATTAGGGTAGTATTAGACTCTTACTGACTGTGAAATGAAGCTGTCTAATTAACAGAGTTAAATTGTATTAAGCATGCAGAACATTTTATTCTATTTTTAGCCTTCAATTTTGGTTTCCACATGGGTTTTTGCTGATAGCAATATAAAAATACTTTTTTAAAAAATCCTCACAGAAAATGGAAAGGGTCATGGAGACTTTCCATGGTCTTTGCTGTGCTGTTTGGCATTACTTACAGTTACTGCTGCAGGGTCTAAGTTGTTAGGTGTTCTAAATCTCAATTTCAATTCTTTTGGGTACCTGGTTGTAGCATTTTACAGCATACTAATTACTAATAAAGAGCTAGTGTTTGATTTAATGGGCCAGAACTTGTGTTTTTCTTCATCTTTCTACACCAATTTCCCAAAAGGAGAAAAGGAGTTTAATTTTTGACGTGGTCTCCCTGTATACACATACTTTTTTCTTTGAGTGAGGAGATTTTCTTGATTGAAGCTTTAACAGGAGATTATTTTCAAGACATTAAGGACCAGCTAGACAAGTGAAGTGCTCATGATGAAATATTGACCATGAAATTATAAAACCAGAAGTAAAATACTGTTTCAGTCTGTTGAAAAGTTTTAAGTGTTGAATTGTGTGTTGCTATGGCTGCAATGTTCTGTTTGCAACGCTGAATTTTTCCAGTGCCCTTTACCAGTGAAAAGCTGGAGGGATTTCATGTAAGTGGTGTTCTTATGTGCAAAATCCAGTTTTTGAACTGCAAGACTTGCTTATATCTGCTAAGTCACTAATAGGATGGGTGTCCTTGTGTGCGCTACCTCACTGCCCCCTTCACCTCCATTGCTCTGGGAAAATGAAACATTGCAATTGGCTGGAGTTCTCTTTTAGAAATGTTTTAATCTCACCTTGAATGTTCCCACTCGTGGTATCAGAACCTTCTAAGTATATTTATTTGCTTTACACATTTGTGATCCTGACATAGTTTTGGGGTTTTGGATGTTTATATGTGCTCTTGTATGTACATTTATGTGTTCTAAAGCTTAGTCATTCCTATTGCTTTTTGTCCAGGATGAAAATGCAGTTCTTTTGCAGTTGTTGCTGTACAAGTTACATGTCATTGCCAAAAGTTTGTTTTCTTAGCTTTTTACATTCTCACTTTTAAAACTGTGTGAGTTTAAATCAAATAGTAAAATGCAGTCCTGTTTCTTCCAACTTCTTTTGCAGAATTGTTTTCAAATAACTGCACCACAAACTAGGAGCTCCACACTTCTTTCAGATGCTGTCCCCAGCTGTCATAATTTAACATAGTTCTGTTGACTTTGTACTAAAGCTGTGCTGATTTGCAACAACTGAACATCTCTCGATCAATCACTGCCTTATGCCTTAGATATTGCAATACTTTACTGACACTGCAAGTAGTTCTGTATATCAGCTCTGCTGCACTGCATAAATATATATGCTAAACTGAAAATACAGGTTGTCCTTTCCTATGTTTATCCATTGGGACCTAACTTTGTTGTGTGTTCAGTTACTTCTTTTTGTCTTGTTGTATCACATTAACAATACACTGTTAACCTTTAATGGATTGCTTTATTTCCCCAATGGCTTTTATGTAAATCATTTAGGTGTTCCATATTGACACCGTCCTGTAGTGGTCTCTTGCTTTGTAGTCAAAGAGATTTCTCTTGTAGGATGTTTGAGTTTGTCCATGTGTTTGCTCCTGAGGCTGTGCAAATGGCAAACATTCAGACCTGTGGCACCACACATCCCTCTTGCTGTGTTGTTCAGAGGCAGCCTGCACAGGCAGGGCAGGTCAAAGGCTGTGGCACAGTGCGTTGCGTTTCTGTGAATTAGTTGTGAAGGACAAGTCGGGTCTTTTCAGGGTTGTTTGCTGTGAGTGGAAGGTAATAGAAGAAGACATCAGTACATCGTGGAATTATCACCCCTTCCTCTCTGCCCCCCCCNCCATTTAATGCCAAAGAGCACTTCTAGGATCTTCTTGGGAGACTTATTTCCAAGTTTTGTCCCAGGAAAGCTTGCCTCATTTTTTCTTTTTTTGTTTTTAATTGCTTTTGATAGAAGTTCCTTCATTTTCAAAGACTACTTTGGTTTGTGGGACAGTAATGGGAATTACTAAGCTTCAGTATGTAAGAAAAGCAGATAACTAGCTATCTAGAGTGTGTGGTTCCCTACCACTTAGCTGCAGAAAAACCTACACCTTTTTTACATACTCCCCAAAAAAGTCTTTGGAGAACAGCAGTGTCTGTGGGAGTCTCTGGTGCTGTCATTTTCTCAGAGAGTGCTGGGACGGGAGCTCTGCTGCTGGCTCCATGTGCTGCAGGACTGACCAAAGGAATATTGGCACATTTTCCAGGGAACTCACACCTGGGTTCTGCAAAAATGTGCAAGGGAGCTCTCCACTCTGCCAGCTCCATAAAATTTATTCAGGAATATGGATAGCAAAGCATTGATGTCTGTGTTTGAGTTTGAAGAAGTATTTGCAGCAGGAAGAAATTACTTAGACTGTCTCCCCACTGTTAAACTCCATTTCCTTCTGCTTTATGCCTTGCCTGTTTGTTCTGTTGCTTCTGCATTCTTAAGTACTATAATTCCACCTGACATGTGTTTAAGAACTTTTTTGTTCTACACCATCATCGTAATTTTGGAGTGTCTTCTATATAGGGTGGACAACTATAACAAGGCATTAAGTAAATTCCAGTACATCAGTGGCTGCCTTTCTGGGGCAATTGAAGGCTGGGAGCCACTTGTTTGCTGCACTGATTTCACTTTCCAGAGTGTTTACAAGGTGTAATATGTGACCTGTGTCACCCTGAAGAGATTTCACAATGTTTCAGAATGTTGGGCACACTCACACCCATTCCCTGGCATTTTGCTCCTTCACCACAAGCTCTTGTTCAGGTTTGCCACATTTCTTGGCATCTCATGTTTAGTCCCACACGGTCTTGTGAGTGCTGTCCCAGAGGAACACAATAAGCTCATGATCCATCTCTGAAACTTGACTCCACTGAAAACACTTGTCAAAGGCCAGAGCAGGAGCTAATGTTGACATTTTGCAGCTCAGGAAGATGTCCAGTCCCTGTGATGGGTTTCAGGAAAGCTCACCTTGATGTCAGAGAGGGCTAGTCACTGAATGAGGTATCAAGTGACTTTTTCTACTGAGGTACCAAGTCTGAGAGGTGGGGGTTTTTTCCTTCTTTTTTTTCCCTGTAGAAAAATTATGAACCAGCAAGATTATAAGAGAAACTGAGAACAGTTTCTCCCCCCCCCACCTCCAGGTTGCAGAAATTAAATGCAAGGTGGCAGTGCTTTCCCAAAATAGGACACAGGAGTTTAAGGAGCCCCATGACTAGCAACAAGTATCATGATGCACTGTGCCCAAGAAGGTATATCCATGAGACATCTTAGGTGGCATTTGCCTACAAGAAGGAGTTGATGCTAGTAAAAAATATACTCTGAATAAGGTCAGGTATTTCAGATTCTGAAATACAGTTCCAAGGAGGCTTGCCTCTTTTTAATGAGAGAGCTGATAGTGTGCAGTGCAGATGGTATCTCTCAAAAAAATCCGTGTTTGCCAATTAAATACTGTCATGAAGCAGTACCTCATGTGCTACTTCTGCATTTTGCTCCTCTGCATTTTGCTAGGGTGTCTTGACTTTGGCAGGGTTTAGGCAACACCGGAATGGGGGAGTCAGGATGAACAATGCATAAAGCCTGGATTGTGTGCACTGGAGTTGATGGGCATGTGCAACTGAAATAATAGGGTGGTTTGCTTTTCTGACCTTTCCATTTTAGAGAGGGTGCCATTAGTAGTGTCCTATCATGTGACCATCTAGTTTTATCCACACTGAGAGGCAAGGGAGAAAGTGCTAAGATACTGTACCTTCCCTCTAGAATTACTCAGGTTAGTAAAGGTGTGAATGCCCAGTAGCGTCTTAAATAAGCAGAGCTATGAGAAATTACAGGTAACGCTTCACATGAGAAGTATTCCGTATGAGGCTGGTGAATAGCACATAATGCAGCACCTTCTGGGGCACTAAGGACAGTGTTATTCTAACTTACTACATCCACTATAAGTCCTGTACAACCAAGAGAATTTTGCAGGGTTTTATTTTTGCCTGACATCCTTCTGGGCGACACAGCCCATGCGTGTTCAGACACTGGAGTGGGCTGATTAAACACCTGCTTTTTCTGAGCTTTGTTTCTGTGATCTGAGTTTTCATCCTTAATTCCCATTTGAGCCTTCCTGTGGCACCTGACTGGGCATTTGCACTCCTGTGAGCTGAGGACCATCAGCATTTCATGCCTTGTTTACTAGGAGAAGGTCTCCATCCCTCCCACTGCTTCCAAGGCACTAGCTTTGCTGTTAAGTCAGAATATGCTTACATAAAAATGCTGCCTAGTTATGTTCAAAAATATGATCTTAAGCCTGTTGGTTTATAGTGTAAATGGCTGGCCTGTACTGCTTTGCATAGTTTATATATTTACAGTAAAATTTTCATCAGTGGCTCACAGCTCGAGGCAGAAAGGAAGCATGGAAAAGCAGGGCAAGATAGTGGCTGCCATATCATCTGGTCTGCCCTTCAGAACAAATGATTTACATACAAAATATCTGGCGGAATGGTGTGCCTTCACATATTCTGTTTTATGTACTTTTAACTGAAGCATTTAGTGCTTCATTTGTCATAAGATCCGGTGAGATCCTACGAGAGCTGTTCATTTTGAAAACTAGTGGAGGGAACAACATTGTTGATAATCTAGGGGATATCTCAAGCTACACTCCTTTATTCTTGTTAAATTTTACTATTTATCTTTCTCTAAATAGGAATTTCTATAAGCTTCCAGTACCAACTATGTACTGGGGAAAATTGTCATCTGAAGTTAGTTTCTTATTTATCTTATAATTTCCATGTATGTGTGTATGTTCAGTTCCACGAATAAAAATGTCTTTTAGACAATTTATTATATTATTAAAATTACTGATAGGAATATTAACTTAGATAACCAAGTACTGGGAGTAGGTATATTTCTTTCTAAGCATGTTCTTTAACTAAAATTTTAAATTTATTAAATAAAGGTTCTCCAATTCTTATATGCAAAAGCAACTCCATTATAGAAGTGAGTTTGCATTCTGAATAAAAATCATGGGATACAAAACCTCTGTATCCTGAGTTTAAATTTCAGTTTGAGGGGACAAAATTGCTGGCAGTGTTCGAAAGCCAAATATTGAATCATTTATTAAGTAGCAATTCAAAAAGCAGTATGGGCTGTCAACAAAAATAAGTAGTTAAATTTTGTGCTTGTTAGTGTTTATTCATATGAATGCATTTCGCCCACAAATCTGTTGTTGCCACAATTCAAATTTTATTTGATTTCCATTGCCCATGCTGCTAAAAATGCAAAGGAGAGGTGAATTCCTACTTCTCTTTTGGTTTTAATAGCTTTGTGTGTCCTTGCCAACAAAGGTCATCTGCTTTTGCCTGAAATATATGGATTAAATGGGCTTTTTATAAGCAGAAGAAATGCACAAGAGAATTTCTTACATGACCATTCTTTTAAATTACTTTTCCTGCAAAGTTTCCTCGATTCAGTTACTGTCAATGGAACTGTGCTACTACCCACCAGAGACCTCTTTGGGTTAGGTGGTGAAGCAGGGAATCTATAGATGTGAGAATGTATTTCTGGTGGGGTATTTTTATGTTCTGCATTAATTCTCTCTCTAGATGTTATGGAACTGATCTGATTTACCTTTAGTTTTTCCATTTCTTGGTGTAAGCAGGCTCTGTCTGCTGCTGCCCTGTCTGAGTCTGGCTGCAGAGGTGCTGTCTTTGGGAAAAGGCAGCTCATAAATGGCAGAGAACTTCACAAGCAATAGAGGGAAGACAGTCCAGGTGCTCTAGGGCTCTCTGTTTACCATATTGAAGGATATGCTATTGCTTCCCAGTTTGTTGGCCTGATACATCCCATTACCGGTATAAAAAAGGCTTTTTTGTGCTTGTGGATTCTGGCCCCTTGATTCTAAATGTGCTTTCATTCTTAAATGAGGATATGTAGCTTTTTGAAATTATTATATGTATGAAAAGTCAAATCCAACTTCTTTTTTTTTATAATTAGCATGTGGTTTTCCATTGAAAAGAGGGTTTTCCTGTCCCAGAATTTAAACATGCATTCATTTCGATTTCAAACATGAAAAATTTGCATTGTTGACAATCATTTACATACACCTCGCTGAAACCCACTGAAAATTGTTTTAAAACACTCTTAGGTTTGACCACTGCAATTTAATTGGAGTTTTTCCATGAGGAAGCCATTTTTCACTGGGATTTTTGCAGAAGTGGGATAGTTCCTCCTTGAGATGCAGCAGGAGCTTCGCCTAATCTGAAGGTTTTTAAATGCAAAGGAAACAGAAGCCTACAATACAAAAGTTAACCACCTGTCATGTACATGAGAATGTTCTTTCAAAATGTATAATTTTAAATTTTCTACCTTTTTTTAAAGCTAAAAAAAAATAAAGCCTTTTCTATAATCAATTTTAATTAAATCATAAGAATATGGCACAGTATCAGTAGGAATAGGAGAACAGAGGAGGACCAAAATCTTTTTGGATTGTATTTATTATGTATCCAGGTGGTACCATCTGTTATGTGTGGCTCTCATGTTCTTTCAAGGCAACCAATAAAACAGGAATGGACCTGAATCAGTAGTGCTTGGAAGGACATGGAAGGAATGTAGTTTTATTAAACTACTACCGTGCTGAAAGTCTGGAGGGTCACCATGCAAACATGCATTCTTGTTTAATTACTCTTCATCATGGGAAGCAGGATGGCATATTAAAGACTTCAATGCAAACAGTACATCCTCCTGGATATTTTTTTTTATTTTGCTAGACAAGAGACTCAGGAAAAACCACACGTGTTACAAAGCTGTTTTGTTTGCTTTGATCTATTTTTTAAAAAGTCTTCAGAATTTTTGGATTTAAAGTAAAGATTGCCATGGAGGCCTGTGAGATAAATGTTGCAGGACAATTTTTTGTGAAAAATACCTTATCCTGTCTTCCTGTCTGACTTTCCTATTGGTCTCTAGCTGCTGAGGGTCACAGATCTTGTGTAGGTAATATGTCTAACCTGCCAGCCCTATTGCAACTTCCTTGGGTACTCCTTGACAGCTAAAATGGCACTAGATGCTTACGTTTTGGCATCTTAATCTCTTTACTGGTTCCTAAACCTTTCCCTTGCAGGAGGGCAGTATATGTAGGTTAAAATCTTGGTCCCTCTGAAGAGTCTGGTGAAGCTGTAAGGGTGCTCTGTGTGTTTCGGAGCCAGTGAGCTGGAAATGGATTGAAAGATTATCCATTATAGCTCTGCCCCCTAAATCTGGAGCTGTTATACCTACGAAATCTGCTCATAAACACCTCCAGTGGTGGGCACTCTTCATTCCCTCCAGACAGTGCTTTTCATTCTTGCTGGTTTTGGAAGGAATTAATTTTTTTCTCCTAACGGATATTGAATTGTTGTCTCTGCAATTTAAGCCCAGCATTTCCATTCCATTATGTCACAGAAAACAGACTCCTTCCTTACAGCAGCTATTCTTTCAAGCTGAAAGGTTGTTATGAAGGTTGGTTTGGTTTTTCTCATAGATGGTGTTTGCTAAGCCTCTGACTCCTCTGTCCTGGGGTTTCCAGATAACTCCCACCTCTTCTGTAGTGGCATAGTCCAAGCTGGGTGCAGCACACCTGGTTGAGGCCAGAAGGTGGCTTTGCCCTGATTGTTTTGTGCTCTATACTGTGATAAGTATCTGTTTGGCAACTATACTGTACTTCTTATTTCTCTTTGTGCTGTACAGTATCCCAGATGCTTTTCTGCTTAATGGTTGTTTTCTAATAGTAGTTGTTCTGATTATTCCTCCACCTTTTACATATCCACATTAAGCAGCTCATGTTAATAAAAACCTCAGGTGAATTAAAATGTCAAATTAATTGGACTAAAACCAACCAATCAACAAATAAATATGACACTTTGTAAAACTAACAGCCTGACTAGACAAAAAAAAAGAAGCCCTGCAGACTAACCTGGTGTTTGCCAAGCTCTGTGTCTGTTAGCGTAGCATTTACCATATCGTTGTATGAAACTTGGCAAGGGATACCATCCCTCCAAATCATTCCAACTTCTGAGACTGTCCTCCAGCAGTTTAGGAAATGCTTCCTCACACTTTGCTTGTGGATTTTGATAAGTTTATTCTCTTCCACCGTTCAGGCTATTAGTGCCATCTGGGAATGTTTCTGGATGCAGGGCACATAGTGCAGCCTTCCCTATTAACAGCAAGCCTCTGGTGTCTTCTCCATCTGGGCTTGGCTGTTGCTATCAGAGGACACCTTGGATACAGAAGGCTAATATCACTCACTTCTGGGAGCTAAACTTCTAGAAGGGAAAGATCCTGCACTGTCTCACACCCACTGTGCATTTCAATAGCCAAGGAAGATATTACCTGGAGATAAGAATCAGCCCTCAGATCCACACCTTTGTCAGCGGGGATTCCATCAATCCCTCAAAAGTGCTTAACACTCAGAGTTTATACTAACCATGTGAGTTCTGTTTGTAAGATCCTCTGTTATTTTTCAACATCAAGCATTGCCATTTCTTGTGAAAAAAACGTGATAATTACAGTACATTATTAACAAACAAACAAAGAACCCCTGTAATCAGGCAATTTTGCAAGGATCTCAGTTCTTATTCATTATTAATAAAATAGTTTCCTAGCTTTGTTTTTGAAAATTGGGGTTCAAAAGTTAGGATATAAATATCTTTTTCTTTCCTTTCGTGGCCCTAAATTTTCAAGTTTTAGAACCTGTTGGTGATGGTTATGCTCCAATACCATTGTACTAGTGTGGTGCTATTAAATACCATGATTTTATAAACAGAGTATGAAACAAGTTCTCTGTGGGATCTTGTTGTATTTACCTGAAGAAAATAGCTGCATTTTCAGTAGGATTTTTGCTTTCTGGCTCCACATTTTGAATATTGCAGGCTTAAAATAACATTAGCTAATTATTTCTTCTCTTCTGGATTCCAGAGGGATAAATTTTGGGGGTTTGCCATAGAAAGTATCACCACTGATTTGTTTAAAAGTATTGGAGTTACCACCATCAGAGACTGAGGAGAAAGGCTGCCAAAATCTTTAATTTAAACCCACCTTTCAGCCAGATTTTGAACTCTTCATTTAATCATGTGATGATCTACAGGCCTCAAGGAGGAGGAAATGTCACTTAGGAGGTTGTTGTGCTTTTAGTTTCAGGTTAAATGAAATTCAGATTTGGAGTGATGTGGGATGGCCTGGGGGATGCTCCGGATATGGCTCCTGGCACAGCCCCCAGCTCGGACTGGGGATGCCAGAGGGCCCTGTCAGTGGGCTCCTTGCAGCTAATCTGGTGTTTCCTATCCTTGCAAAGAGGTCTTCATGGAATACTTGAGAGCTGGTGAATATGAGACCTAGAGAATTAGAGAGTTTCTTCCTGTAGTAAAAACAGGAAAATGCATTTTAGAATTCCCATAACAATATTTCAATAGCTTTGCATTTGGCATTTAAGTGAGGTTTTTTTACTGCATAATGCATACACTTGAAATTCAATATAAAATCATACTTAATCTGCAAAAAGCTTGAAGCTGATTATTCTGAAAATTCTTGTTTCTTTCCTTCCTGCTAGAATGTGCCCTGCCATTTATTTTCAATTTAAAAAAACAATTTTCAAGACATTTTCTTGAGTTTTTTTAATCAAGCTAAGTACATGTACATAATTTTACAGTAAAACATTTATATTTCTAACTTTATTGTAATGGCTTTAGAGACAACTAGAATTGCTGCTTTCTGTCTCTTTAGAAGACAAAGGAGTATTTTTTTTTATTTATTTATTTTTCAGGCTGTCTAAATAGCCTGAGGAAAACCCCATTTAAATTTTATACTCCAAACTAGAACTCTCCAAGAGTAAATTATTAATTTTTTTACATTGTTTTGCCACTGAGGACTATGTTTACCTTCTCCAGTGTTACTGTATGATCTAGGTATTTAATGTCCTATTCCTTGATGTAGCCTCAAAAGTTTCATGTGATTCTTACAGGGGTTAGAAATACTTATTAATGAACTAGACTAATTTAGCCATACTGTAAATGTTTTATACCAACACGCTAAAAATTTAAATCTGTGGATTTTGACAATGGTTTATGAAATGATGAGACTGAGGAATAAAAATAAAATGAAAAATCCCCAACAAACAGAAAATGCACTTTAGACATTAGTGCATTATGCATTCATAAATTGATAGTTTCCAAGTTCTCTGCTCACTTTGCATTTTAACCCTCAATTCACAAATTCTGCCTGCAGATAGGAACACATTGTAGTGGCTATCATGAATCTTAATAACATAAACAGGCTATCTGTCCTATCTGTGCAAACTCTAAGAAGCTGAGAAATTTTGTTTTATGAAAGTCTTGCAGAGTCTATAAAATGTGTAAAATATTTTCGTAGTAAAAGACGAGGAAAAGAGGACGTGTGTTTTCCCAGGAACATTTGCTTAAGGGATGGCTGAAATTTTTGGTACAATTAATTCTGAACTATTTGTAGAGAGTGGAAGGAAGTTTCAGGGTTTTCATAAAGGTAAAAAATGATTGCCTTGGAGACTCACACTTTGGAAATGGCTTTTACAGTTAATGAAACTCAAAAATGTCAGCCACCTTCTTCTTGGCCTTTCCCATCCCAAAAGGCCAATTTCCTAAGCTTGTACATGTTGTGGCTAAACAAGATTATGGGATTTATAGCAAGAGTAAAAAAGTCACTTGAAGTAAAAATGAGGCTCCTCAGTTCTGAAAATAGCACTTGGGGCTTTATAGATTAAATTATTCCTGAAATTTAGTGGAGGTTGAATGTGGGAGGATGAGGGCACGGCTGAATGGCTGTGAGCCGCCAACACCTGGGACACCTGTCATTTCTGCTTGGGAAAACAGGCATGGAGGAGTGAGATTCTATATTCTACATGCATTTGGCTTTTCTGCCAAGGCTGTCAGAAGATTGTGTGCATTCCTCAGCATCACTGCTCCTTGGGATGGTGGGAAACAGAGGCTTGCTGAGAGTAACCCAGTGAACAAAGGACAGCACACCCCCAAGGGGGGTGAAGGCTTAATTTATTTACCCATGAAAAAGAAAGGAAACACTTCTTGCAGTCTGTGATCTGTAGTGCTTGTTGGGAACAGGAAACACCAGGTTAGCTGGGGAGGAGATTGCGAAATTGAGTGGGGCAAGTTGGAAGCAAAAAGTAGAAGACTGGAAATAGGACATTAATCTGTAAGGTGAGGATACACTATGTCATAACTTTCATTAAGTTGTGACTGCTTTTTCAAATGAAAATCCCATCAGCCTTTAATTCTCTGTGCCACAAATGAGGATGATGGTGTTATAAATCTTTCCCCAGTTAGAAAAAACTGTTTTAAAACTATTTTGTTTTTACAGTGTCACATTTCTCTTAGAGCATAACCTACTGTAAATGCACCCACGCTGCCTTTGACTTTATTTCACAAATGTATGCAGTTTAACATGAGGCACAGGTGAGCCAACTGGATGGATTTGACACTGGAGCCATGTTCAGGTAGATCATGCCTGTGCTCTGAAACATTCCCTCAGCCCAAGCTGTCCTCCAAGGAGCAGAATCTGGGATATGATTAAGTTGAAATCCCTGTAATATGTCTGCCAATAATTGGCTGAGGTGACAGTTATTTTTAACAAATAAAAACTTTCTCATAGTGTCCCCTCATGTCTTCTAAAATGACTAGCAGAGCCCACTGGTGAGGCTTTTTCATCAGTTGACTTACTCAGCTGTACTGTATGGAAATGGAGTAGATGTTTTAAAAAGCAAATTCATGGGGCTCTTGCTCATCTTTAGTGGTCGCCATAACTGACACTGTTATTAATGACCAAAAGTGTAGAGTCAGAGCTTCATCCCTGTCCCTCCTGTGTTTTACTAACATCTATTTCCTTCTTCCAAGGCAAATACAATGGTTGCAGTAGTTCCAGGCTGAGCAGGGGAGATTGTTCTTTGTCCTTAGATATGTAACTGTGCATTTCCAGTTCTGAAATCCTCCCAGGGTTTCTGCACACACGTGCTATAGGGATGTTTTAAAAACCTGTTGCAACCCTCCCCTGAAGGTGAGAGTAACTTGGGTTCCTGTTAATAGATCCTTTGGGGTGGATTAGAGTAAGACACTGAATGATGGGTGTTTGTAAATACATATATGTAGGATTTATTTTGGAACAATTTGGTTGCAATGGAAAGCAGATATATAGCCATTTTGGTTATTATTATCTATAGTAATATGGCAATAAAAAAAGCACTTAAGAAAATGTATGAGGGTAAAAAAGCAGGAAGGAAGGAGGGAAGGCGGGAAGGAAGGAGGGAAAGAAGGAAGGAAGGAGGGAAAGAAGGAAGGAAGGAGGGAAGGAAGGAGGGAAGGAAGGAGGGAAGGAAGGA
>VWZD01004049.1:184267-281694 GCA_013396695.1 Sakesphorus luctuosus
GGAAGGAAGGAAGGAAGGAAGGAAGGAAGGAAGGAAGGAAAAGAGTAAAAAGATTCATAGTCACCACCCATGGATCGATGATGAGACTTGATTGTTGCAACATAGTTCAAAGGGATGGTCTTGATTCATCAGGGATGGGAGAAGAAGTTCCATGAAACACAAAGTCTGGTGTGTTAATATATGTTCAGGTCAAGTGGGAACTCCTGGTACGTCCCCTGGGCAGAGGGGGAGCTTTCAGTCCTTGGGTGGAAGGCCTCAGAAAATGAGTTTGGGGTCACTTTGGGGGTCTTTGATGGTTTATGACTCCTTCTAAGACATGACAGATGCCTCTCATGTCAACACAGTTAAGTCAGTTATGCCCCATTAGATCTTCCCCGTGGAGATGGGAGGGCGAGTTTGACAACTGAGCAGAGTTGGGTAAGGGACAATAATTGCCATGATAAAAGGCCCCATCTCTCTGTGCCTCAAAGCCTGGCTTCAGCATAGCTGCTTTGCACTCCACAGCTGTTTTATGTCATAAATTCTTGCCCATTCTTACCTTCTCATGTACTTTTTCCTAAGAAACTTAAATTGAGAAAATTCTCGTTTTTCCACCAAATTGTTGAATAGATATATTATATAACATACACTGAACTTCATCATTACTCTGTAATCAGAGTAAAGTCTTTAAGATATCCAGTAAAGTAAGGGCACTATAAAAGATAGTATGATCTCCACGTATTTTGAAGTTATTTTTATTGAGTCTGTTTTACAGAAGCAATGTTGGTTTCTGTTCTTCTTTTCGCCTAGTTATGAAAAGTATTACATGACTCAAAGATAAATTTATAGCCTAATTCCATGTCATTGTAGCAGGATAATTTCTCCAGAACTTCTCCACCTGTATTTTGGGAATAAAAAAACATTGAGGAAGATGAATGTAAATTTAGTCACTGCAAATTACAAAAGCATCAGTGACAAATCTAATGTTGTAAAGACTTTTTGGAATAGCTGGTTATACTGATAGCACATCCTGGCATTATACAGGAAAATTAGTAAGCTTATTGCCATCAGATACACACCTTCTTTAAGAGGGATATTTACTTTCTTCTGATAAAACCAAATTCTTGCAAAATTAAAAACTCATTGAGCTTGTTATTTTTACTGCTGCATCTTGCAACTGAATCATTGTTTTAGAACAGGAAAGGTGATTTCTGACTTCTTTTTCTGGGAACCAAATTAATTAAAAGCAAGATGTCTAAAATGTGTTTGTTTATATGCTAATTTTGAGCAGTGTACTTCAAGTTGTTGCTGTGAGGAGCCTGAAATGGACCTGTCTGAATCAAAAATAGAGGTGGAGCAGAATGATATGACTTGCCTGGGGACAGTCAAGGCAAGTTGGATTGACAGGTCAAACGTGTGCTAGGACATGAGGAGAGAGAAGGGAATACCTTTGTTCTACGTGGCACAGCGAGCCAGGGGGTTGCCAACATTTCACTTACTGGCCGTGCCAGGAGGAGAATAGTACAGTCCATGTTTGGTGTGTGTGCTCCTCTACTGAGCTCCAAATTCAATTAAAATAATAATAATGACAATAATGCACCTTCCCAGTTTTTCTATATATCCCTAACTGGATAACTTTTCACACCATTCCTGTTGGAGATTTTAGTAAAAGCTGCTGAAGAGCTTAGGCAGAAGGAGCACAAAGAAGATGACAGTGTTTTTCTCATTCTGTTCATTTTACCTTAACCACATGGTATGATATGATATCCATAACTTAGAGTGCTTATGTGATCTGTGGCTCTTTTATTGACCCACTCAGAGAAGGGATCCTAGGCCAGGAACTATATTGCTGCAGTTGTCAGCAGCTGTGGCAGGAGCAGCAACTCTATTCTCTGCCCTTGGATGTAGGCTGGCAGTGAGGCTAAAACCAGGGCAACATGACAGTCTGGCTGGGCATTATTTAGTCACACCAGTGATTTTGTCAGTGTATTGTGTTGTTGTTGTCAGTATGGAAGACACCATCAGAAAAAAAAATTCTGTTACTTGATGGTAGGCTGGTAAAGCATTCTCTATCTAAAGTGGCTTCTACTGGTTGAAGTTAAAAAATTGTTTGGATAAATTTAAATTTTGACATGCTGTAATTAATTCCATGCATTTCTGTTTTCCTTTAAAGCCCTGAGGCAGTTAATGTATAAAAATTCCCAGAAATAAGTGTCACTGATGATAAAAATTATATAGGGAATAATCTGTTATAATAGTAGGACCAGTTCACCTTAAATATGCCATATTAAAACATTCGGTGATACAAATGCAAAAAATCAGTACATTGTTTTTTTTCCTGGGTTGATGTCCAAAGCATTAGTCAGGAAATGCAGCTCCCATTTTTGTGCTGTACAGTAACACTTTCCTGGGGCAACAGGCTGGAACAACAGTTCGTGCTTCATGGTCAGGAAACAAAGACATGGCTTTTCATGCTGTTCTCAGAATAAACCATACAGGAGGTTTGGTAGATTAAACTGAGCTTTATGTACCAATACAATCACAGCCAGGCTGATTTTAGCTTACTGAGAATTGGCTTGAAAGGAACCTCACCATTAGATATATGCCTCATGTGCTTGTCTTTTGCATGTAAACTTCTCCTTGGTGAGGCCTGTCCTATAGGCTTATGTAACTTAGGTCTCCATGTAATCCAGCAATTAGAATGCCAATATGCAGAAATTTTAGTCTCATTCTCAGAATTCATAAATTGCCCAGTGGAGCACTAAAGTCTTAATTAGATCCTGCACCCTCTGAATGTATATAAAACTATGAGAAATTCAGCCAGCTGCTCTTTTCTTTTGTTTTCCTGACCATGGTTACTCCACTGTGTCTGTTTATGTCCCAAATTAAAGGGTTTCCTTTGTCTGGGAGCAGTTTTTTGTATTAGTCTACGATGGTTACAAAAGAAACTAGTCTGAAAAAATAACCATAGTTCTGACAGAACCACAACTCAAACTGCTCTGTCTTGAAGCTGTGAACCCTCACTCCAGTATTACACTGGTAATGAGCTGAAGTAGAGAGTTTTACAGATATTAGAGAGAGACCTGAACAGCAGAAGAATAACCATTAGATATATCTAGTGTGGAGGAACAAAATATGGGCAGAATTGGGAATAATATAATATAGTAAGAGTTAGTAATTTCACAGTTCAATGTGCTACATTTTAGTTTATTTGCTTCTTTAGTGCTGAGTAGATAGAGGGTTATTTAGCAATAGCTGTAGTAGATGAAATGCATAGGAGAGCCAGGGTACATTTGTAATTTAGAAATCCTGTGGTAAGTAGGAGGAAAAATACCTGCCGATTAGAGCCCTGTAATTCCCACTGCCTTGACCTCATGAGGCCAAGTGCAGCGCTTGCAGAGGAGCAGAAGCTGGAGGTTATACGTGGGCTGACACCACCATCTGTCCTCCCTGGCCCCCATCCTCACCATGGTGCTTTCTCATGTAACGTTTGTATTCTTGGTGTTCCTCAGTGAGGACATGAGGGACACTAAAGTCTGTGTTGTCGTGTTGGATAAGCTGAAACTCACTCTTTGTAGGTAGCATATTCCTGTATTATTCTTGTTTAATTTAGTGCCCTTTAGTGCGGTGACTCAGTCTCCAGAGGAGTATTGAGTGACTTCTGCTACAGCTTCCACACCTAACAGGCCTCTTACAGGAAACTGTGCAGAGGTGCTGCTTTGGAGTATAGTGTCGGTGGGCTGCACTGGATGTGTCACCAAACCCTCCTTCCTCTGGCAGTCTCACTGACATGCTCTATTCCAGCTCCTTGTCGTCTGTCTAAGACCTGAGCAGTCCCAGAGATGGTAGGAGCTTCCCAGCATCCAGCAATAGACAGTTTGCAGATCTGCCAGCATTTCTCCCAAGGACTCTATGTCAGATAGTGTTGAGCCGACTCCCTAGTAAGGAGGAAGATGTATCTGCGAATGCACCTCTAACAGAAATTGGAAGCAGCTGCATAGCAGTTTATGGTACACGGAGGAGGTTTTCTTTTCTCAGTTGTTGTTTGCATTTGTTCTTGTTCGTAGCCTGATTACTCACAAATAGTATTTACCTTTAGGGGAATATGCATAATTACATATGCTTCATTATTGGACTAGATAATAGGTAAGGGCTTCTAGTCAAAGTTCTTCTCTCATGAATATATAGACAGATGTAGAAATATGTACACAAAATAGGATAAAAATTAAGGAAAGGATAGATCTTCAAAAGGCAGTTACAGTTTTACTGATGGTCACTAGAGATGGGAAGCCTGAAATTTCCTTTTCTAAAACTTCAGTACATATTTCCAAACTTTATTAGCCTGTTATTATTCAACCTAACCCTTCTTAAAGTTATCATAAACATGCCATTTAATAACCAGGTACCTTGTAGTCTGTTAGGCAAAATACATAACGTGAACATTCATAAGAAAGTATACTCCTAAGTGGTAGCGGTATAATCTTACGGATTTTATTAAAAAACATGTCAAAGTGAAACCCATAACTTTTTACCTTCTCATTGATGACTTCTGATATGCCTTTATGATTGATAAATAGGTCTCAAAGAGAAAGAGTTGTATCACCTTCTATGCCCCTTTGCTTACATAGGACTTGTGTGGGAGCCATTATGAGACCTTATTGATTGTGACCCTCAAACATTGCTCTCAGGTGAGGACTTGCTCCTCCCCTTTGCTTTTGACACCTGATGGCATGCCTGGAAAGGCCTGCAGAATATCCCTTTGCTCCTGCTTGGTGGGTTGGTCCCAACCCTGATGCATTCTGTCTCCACCACTTTAGATGGGTAAAGTACCTCCTACTGCAACAGGTTTGCTCAGATATAAGATTCCTCACGTCTTACATGATCACATCAGCTGAAGGAATAGGCAGAGGTTTACAGCAGGCAATTTTGTTCTGTAACCACTCTGGGGAAGTCATTTGCTGTAAAACTCTTCTCATAATACAAACATAATTTGGTTGATAAATGCACAGAATTCACTTCACTATATTTACAGGGTCATGTCATTTTTGTATGTGAGTGACAGTTGGTTTATTTTTCAAAATGTTTGCAAGTCTCGTGAGTTTCATAAGTTGTAGTGTCAATAAGTATCCATCAAAAAGCACATTACTCATTCTTCGTTATTTGTATTTGTTCTCCTTTAAAACAGATTTTTTAAAAAGCCCCTTATCTAGAAACAAAACCATATGCTGGAATTTTCTTACATAAATCATTTTGCTAATGCTAGTGATACAGAAAGAAAAATGTGGGGTTTATCAGGATAAGGAAAAATAATTTTGCTACTAAAAAGCAGAATTTCTAAACTCTTAGTTACTATCAGTGATATCAAAAATCTCTTCAGAAAAGCCCCTTTAGTTGCTGATAATTATATTCACCTTCAGGTAAATAGGACAGTGTATACCAGCACTTACCTTAAGAGGTCCTAATGAAAGGCTGTTCATGCACAGTAACTAATCCAAAGTGGGACAGTGAAAAATTGCCAGTGTTTGATGATAGGCCTGTATCATCAGGCTCAGCAATATTACTAAATAGTCCTTACAAAAGTGTATCTTACTAGCAGTTCTTTTCAGAAATAGTCTTCTAATGCAAAATTGAGTTGGATTTTAGGTCCATAAAACATGTCCTGTACCACCATCTGTTGAAAGTAGCACCGTTCTTCCACAGACACAGTGTGTCCCAGGCAGCCTCAGCAGTGTGTGGAATAGTATAGACATCTGCTAGGTAATGCCCTTCCCTTAACTTCAGTAACCCTCCTTTATTTCATAACCACCTTGTTTTCACAAAAAGGGAAGTTTCTATTTCCAAAGCCTGACCTTTGAAACCAAACTTTCTCAAATTTTACAGATAAAGTTATGTGAACAACAGCCATGAGGCGGCAGAGTCTCCTAAAGCTGCAATACCTATGAGGCAGTAGAATCCTCTTTCACTTAGTGCCCTTTTCCAAACAGATCCAAGACTCATATTTTCAGTGCTATGACTGTTCTTAGTATAAAACAGGACAAAATGTGACAAACATTCCCTTTTGTATTCTACAAAGTCTCCCTTTCCTGAAACCCTTGAGTCCTGAAATATGCTGGCTTGGCCTTTTGTCTGTCAGGGGTTTGGGGTTTGGTTTGGGGGGTTGGGTTTGGGTTTTTTTTTTCATTTTGGTTGTAGAATAAAATGTGGGATTTTTCTTTTAAACAATAGGTTATGTAAAAGTTTCTCTTGACTGCTATACTTAGGATTTAGTTATATAAACTGTTTTCTTCACCCTTCTTCCTCCTCTTCTTGTTGACGCACAGAGTCCCAGGAAATCTCTGCAAGAGAGAAGAGACTGAACTCGTTTTGAGTTCCATATAGCATTGCTCACCCTCTGCCTCTCTGGAAACTCATTTTCCAATTGCTGCCGTGGGTGGAGTAAATGGCGCCAATGTTTCCATCTGGGATTCTTTCTACCTTGTGCTTTCTGTCACTGAGACATTTCTTTTCTGCTCTCAAGACCTTTTGTGATATGCTCAAGAATAAAAAATGGCAATGCTTCATATTTTCCTTCCTTTTCATCCTGTCTTTTGGAAAAAACCTTCTCTTTAACAAAGGTTAAACAAGTCTCACCAGTTAAATTGAATTGAATTTGTACATCTTTACATTATGCACAGTTGAACTCTTTCCCAAAATGTTTTTTATAACAGCAAAACATCCCCCAGCTTTTCATATGTGGGAACTGAAATGACAATGGAGTTCAAGATCCATGGAGTTTCCTTTTCTATTACAACTCAGTGTAGTAGACAATAGAATAGGGAATGCACTGAGATCAGCTGGACTTTTGAAATTGCCTGTGTGCAGAGACTGCATATCCACACGGAAACTCTAAGTAAACAACTTAGCTGTATGCTGTTTATTCCACCTTTCTCTTTCTCTTTTCTTTGCTAACACAGGTCCACAAAGATTCTCGAGTTCTCAAGCCCTAGCTTATGGAAGTATGTAATGTCAGTGTGGTTGCAAAATCACATGATCTCCTAGCTCTGTATCTTATCCTTCACCCAACATTGCACAACGCTGGACTGTCAGCTAGGAGAACGAAAGGAGCCAGATTGTGTTGTGCCACCTCTTTTTATAGTTCACGCATAAGTTACCACCAGGATATTTTTCTGTGTTTATAGCACGTTTGGTGGATTTGGGGCACATTCTTTGCTTCCATTCTCCTCATTCATGTGACCTTTTCCCAGTGCTTCCAAATGAGCTAATGTGTCTTCAACATGGAGAAAACCAACCCAAGTTACTTGGGATGTGTATTATTCTCTTGTTTTATTTGTGGGTTGTTTGGGGTTTTTTAATTGGTCTTTGTTCAGTTGTTTTATTTTTTCTTCTTTAAGGCATATCTACAAAAAAAGAATATATAACTTTCTGCCCTAAATATCTCTTTTGCATCAGGGATGGATATTTTAATGGAGTGAGGTGTAATAGCAGAACAGTGCCATGCCTCTGTCCTCATGAGCATAGCTGCATGCAGATTAGAAAGGCTCTGTAGTGCTGCTACTGTATGCCAGATTTGCTATTTGCTCTTGTTTGCATGATAGTATTTCTAATTTACTGAAATGGAAATAATGGCACATCACAGATCTTTCAACATATTGTATCACTGCTTTATCATATTAGGCTAATACACTGCGAGAGTTGATAGCACCTCTCCATGTCAAATGGGATCCACATCTCTTGGCACTGAAACCGATTGGACTCAAAGGTTGATAAACTTATCATTAGAGAATTGGCACGACGGAGATTGAACTTCAGCCTCTTGCAAGAAACCTAATGGCCTCCGTTCAGAAAGTCAGTTCTTCTTGAATAACTTTGGTGTTATAACAGAAAACAGACCTGTTAAAGCATAGACAACCACATGCCTGAATATGAGGCCTCCAGGAAGGTGTCAAAGGGCATGGCCAGTCTTTTGAAGAATGCACCCTTTCCACAATGGGACTAGGCACAAAGTCAGATCCAGTCTACATGGAGCACATTTGCAGAAAATACTGCCCCCCTCACGGGAGAACGGAAGGGGAAGAGGGTCTTGGCAGGGGAAGGGCTTTGATGTCACTCAGTTTTGTTCTGCACACCTCGAGGAGTTAAAGAGGGATTCAGCCGTGGTAACTGTAAAATCCTGTTGCTTGTACTGAACTCCAACCAGACAGAGTCGTGTCATTTAAGCGTGCTTCACGTTAGTGAAGGAAGTCACCTTACTGTGTCATGCTAAACTAAGTGTATTCTGTCAAGTGGAGGTATGTACAGACGTTTTGGAGACTTCCATTTATCTAATGGTTTGTAATGAATTGCCAAAGGGTACACTGGCACTCCTTTGGATGATGACGGAGAAGATACCTCACGCTGAGACGTATTAGACTCTGCACTTAAACTCTTCAGTTCCTCTTTATCTTCTAAGACTTAAACATGTGAGTGATGATGCCTGGCCAAAAAGGCACAAAGTATTCTCTGCATAACACCCAGACTCCAGAGGGCTGTTTTGGGGCCAGTATTTGTCTGGATGTCACTCAAAGTAGATTCAGATATTGTATTTATCATTATGTTCAAAGTCCCCTATGGGTTGATGTTTGCCTCTATCTCTGTGGTTAGAATGTGGGTTTTCCTTAATATATTTGGCTAAGGGTGTATTGTAATAATGTTAATGCTAATTACTTGATATTTCATACTATCTTACGGGGAGATACTTTTAAAAAATGTATTTTGAAATGTTTTCTGTTTGCTCAATGTATGGTATTGCATTATGTTAATACCAATAAAATTATATATATATATAGTTATATATATTTCCCTTTTATAAAGAAGTAAATTATGCTTTTTTGCCTCACAAACAGGAAATGTGCAGTGAATAAAATTACATCATTCTGCCTTACAGCAGGTGACAAAGCTTATAATAATTTTAATATTCTTTTTTTGAAAAATAAAAAGTATAGTATTACATAAACTAGTTGGAAATTCATCAAAATGCATGTTTTATGTTTCTGCTCAATGGGACTGTCACAAACCAGCCTAAATATTTAGCAATGTTCTTTTGGCATCTTTAATTTATTCTAATCAGAAACATACACTGTATTGCTATTATTGATTACAAAACTGTACTGTCATAAATTTTTGCCTGTTGGCCAGATTGACAAATCCACTGAGTTTTTATGACTTTTGTCTGTAGGAATTGATTTTAAAATTTAATTTAGTGCTCTTTCCAACGCTTGGCAAAGGCAGAATTTATTTTTTATATAAGGTTGCCTTTGAAGTACCTGCCTCTGCCAGGGATGATAAATCATTGCTAAATACATAAAGATTCTGCAACCTGAAGGATATGTCATTAAAGCCTTGTTGGAATGGCCTGCAACCCCAGCCAGTCCTTTACATTCTGTCATTAAATTCCATAATTAGTTAGAGGTGAAATGTTTTGGAAATGAATTAGAGAAGCAGAAGCAAAGATGTGACTCCAAAATATCCTTTGGCTGCCATTTGGGGTTACATTGATGATTTATTTGCTGCTTGTAGCCAAAGGCCAGCATATATCTGCACTAATGTGTATTAGATTGTCTTCAGCTTCCTCTCTTTCTTTTCCCTACCCTTTCTAACATATTGTATTGAGTATCTTTGTTTTGCAGAGGCATTCAGAAGGGCTGTAATTAGTAGTCCTCAGAATTTAATTGCATACACATTTGTTAAATATTTTTCTGTATGCCTTAAAATAAAGTATAGAAAATGGCAGTAAATGTTTCTTTAATGAAGGCATTTGATTTATTCATGAGGGCAGGATTTTTTAAAGGTGTTATTTTGGGCTTAATAAAGGAAATAAGCCAGCAAGTTTTCAGTCTTGCTTTTGTGTAACCATTGTCTGTCAGGGCTGATGTTAATTTCCTTTCGTTTGTTTCTTTTGTGGCAAACACATGCTGTCCAATGGATGGGGAAGGAAGCTTTCTGCTGTGACCACTCTTGTAACAGTTTTGAGACAGCACTTTATGCTGAGGTGCCTACATGTTCACAAGTTCATTATGACATCTGATGACATGAATAATGTCTAGAAAAGCCACATAGTATTATTGCATTTCTCTTGTCACAGTGCATTTGCTCTTAAAAACTTTGAACTCTGTGTGGTGCTTACAGACCATGGTGGTGTGATGGGCACTCAGCAGCTGACAGGGGGTGCTTAATATTTGGCAGTGTCATGCCCTGCATAAATAACATGTAAATCAAGGTGCAGATTAATTAGGCTGGAATCTAATCAGTTCAGCTATCATAACATGTACAACTTTAAATCCAATAATAAATCTGAATATCTGAATAAATATGGCATCTTCTGGGATAACATTTTGGGAAGTCTTTCAGGCCACTTTCAGAAACGCCTTGGGAGGTGCTTCTCCAACATACCACGCTGTGTTACAGATGTAACTGGGAAGGCAATTAAATCAATCTGGCCCCCACCCACACAAATTCTTTATGTTTCTTTCATGTTGAAAGTAGGATGCAATTCCTAAGTGATGCAAGTGTTTTCAAAAACTTCACTTGAGGTGCTACATTTTCATACAAATTAGCAACTTGGGCTGTAGCCTGAAGCAGAGTTCATTTTCTGGGTGGGCATTGCTCACTAGGAATAAGTACCCTTCCCATTCAGGCTTGCTTTCAGGGATCAGTCCTATAAACCCCGACAGGCATTGCTGTTGAGCGTGACTGTGGCTTGATTCTGACTGGTGAGTAATGTCGCTGGGTCCATATCATTTGTCACTTAACCTTTCACAACTTCAAGTGCTGTAACAGCTTCGATTTGTGAAAAAAATATTTTCCTGAAGGAGTAATTGCTTTCATATATTGCTTGTGAGATGTATTCAGAGGGACCTCCTCATCCTGCTTAAAAGTCACAGCATCCCCAGATGTACAACAGTTTGCTCCAGCTCCTGACTTACCTGATAAATACAAGTTTTTCATTGTTTCTGAACTGCAGGGCCCAGGGGAAGTGTATCATCAAAATGTAATTGGTCTGTTTATTTCACTTCAACATTGGTAGCTTGTGGTAAAATTAAACAGCACTTATATCAATGTGTGGCACAAAAAATGTCAGGATATCCTATTTCATTGTGTAAAATTCTCCCAAATAATCGCTAAATTAAGTCATCAGATAAAGATTAAACTGGTGCCCTCATAAGCAACTTAATGAGTAGAGTACCATGTACAAAACCGAAAAAAAGGATGTAATTATAACACTACTGCCAAAAAGTTCTGCCACTGATCGGAGTTCCCTGTTACTTTAGGAAGCTTTGGAGTTACTTCATTCTTACGCCCTCTCTGAAATCACAGCCCACCAATATAATCTCATGAAGCAGCAGGTCTGGGAGCCAAGAGGGATCTACTCCTGATGCTTATTTGAGATGTGTAAAAACTGTCAAGAGGCAGCACGAACAGAATGAGCTAATTATTCCCTGTGTTTTCCATTCTCACTAACATATTAACCCATTAGCAGACACCTGTACTTCATTGCTAAGTGGATGTTGAAAACGTTACTGTCAGCAACAATGCAGGTCTGCAGGGAGAGACATCGAGGTATTTTCCTGATGCTGAGTTTAGTGTCAGCTGTTTTTAACAAGCAATTCTAGTGGCATGGAAAGCTGGAGAGAGGTGGCTGAGATGAGTGTGAGGCTTACAGGAAGACCAGCGTGGAGGCTGGAGGTTGAACATGCTTCAGCCTGCCAGCTCACACTGCAGCCTGCAGGGTGGTGGGGGCTCACAAGGCTGTGACAAGGTGTTAGGCAGCTTGTCATTCAGACATCACCAGAAAGGTGACTTCAGAGAAAAAGAGACTCACAGAGATCTACTGATCCAAAAGGAAAATGGCTAGTCCTATAAATAGTTCACAAGAAGAATTAGACCTTTGGTGCCACAGCAAAGATTCAGCATCTGTCAGGCCTTTTAAAAGTGGTTATGGTACCTAACTGCTTCTGATTGAACTTGGTTGTAGTGGAAAATGCCTGAAATACCTTCAGATATCTGTCTTGTGGGAGATGAGTTTTCCACTTGCCTGCACAGTTCAATTTATTTCAAGAAACCAAGTTATGCTCATGCATGTGAGAGAAGAAGCAGCCTCATACCATCGGGTAGAAAACTCCAGCATGTTGCAGGACTCTGTTCTGTTGGTGTTTTCAGTGAACACCCTCTCTAGGAAGTATCTTCTTTTGCCTGCAGATTTAAGTAATAGGATAGAATAGAAGCCAAGTATCCTGGTAACTCAGAAATACTTCCCCTTTAGAGGAAAGGATGGTATAAGATACAGATTTAATACATGCATCAAATAAATACAAAATAATAAATACAAAATTTATTGATCCTCCAGCCACTAATATTTCACCAAACACATGGAACAAAGTTGGTTTTAAACACTACTCTTCCCCTTTTTGACTCAAGACTTTGGGAAAAATTCCTGCACTCTCACATATACAGGGCCAGAAAGGATGGAGGATTACACAAATCAGAAAAGGGCAGGCAAAGGGAAGCAATACCAGAGAGCAGGGTTGCGATGACCAAGCAAAGCAAAAGAAGCCCCCAGCTTTAATTCAGCTTTCTTAAACTGTTCTTCACTTGTGGAAAGCGTTAATATACATGTGTGTATGTATAGACATGTATATGTATATGCACAGATGGAATCACATGTTCAGTCAGGCCTTGATTTAGTGTGGCGTAGGAGATGGCACAGGTTGCTATTTGTACTTTAACAGGGAAATCTGTTTTATATTACCCAGAGCAGATGATTAGCAGCTGTTTCCATGTAGACCTGCATTTCATTGCACCTCCTGCCTGCTGCACCATGCCGGGTTTAAACATGGTATTGCTTCTTCCTTTTCTCAGTAATAAGGAATGTGACTGGGAACATTTTCCTACCAGGAGCTGAGTTTCCATGTCACTGTGGTTCCTCCCCATACCTGTGGAGGGTGACATCATACACAGCACACAGTTGTGCAGACACCACCTTCTTGTAAGCCTTTCATTGATTTCACCATTTTGTTCCTTCTAGCTTGTAGTTGGTGGGGAAAAGGAAATACCTAGCTGAGTCTGCCAGCCAGACAGCCATCCAGATAGTGTCCAAAATCACTAACTCGTGGATCTTTGCCTTATAAGGATTTGGGTATGTCTCCCTCTTGTGCAGTTTGAACTCTTAATGATTAACCTGAGAAACCAACAACTACGTTTTTTGGAGGATTTCTTTTCTCCCCTTCCCTGCAACACAGCTGAAACGCACATCCACTCTCCTTCCCTCCTACTTTTTCACCTTAAACGTAAGGAGATTCCTTCTGTCCTTCTCCTAACTGTTAGCTGTGGCTTACAAACCCAGCCAGGCTGTTGGACCCTGTGGCCATGTTACATCTCCTGCCCTTGCCTGCCTGTTGGCACAGCCTGAGTTGGGGATGGAAAGCTTGTCACAGCAGGCTCCCCTCTTCTCAAAGGGTCAGCAGACAGCTGTCTGCTACACTACCTACCTCCCAGTGAAACCATTGCAGGACTAGGCAAGTTTTGATAGACTCTTCTGTTAAACATGGCAGAGACAACATGCTGTGGCATAGGAGCATTACAAAATGCTTTGTGGGTAGTAGGATTATTAATTAGCTTGTGGCAGATCAATTTGTCTGTTTCCAGCACAGACACATTGTGGTCAAGAAGGCAAAGAAAAGAAAAAGAAAAACCCATATATTTGTATATTCCAACACAGTGGTTTATCTAGCTTCCATTTCCCAGAGGCTTGGGATGCTCTTTGATTTGGTGGAATATTTACTGCAGAAAGTCTCTGCAACACTTCAGGTAAATGCTTCTCCTGCACAAAAGATGAAGCAAAAAGGTGTGGCTCTCAAACTGGAAGCAAATCTTCAGAATCTGAAGGGGGAAAATAACATGGTAGCTGTTTAATAATATAATTAGTGATGTAGTCTAACAAAATTGCCTCCTCAAGTTCTTCAAAAGCTGAGCTTAGCTGGTTCCTCTGCTGGAGAGAGTGAGCTCACCAAAAGGAGTGAAGATGGGAGTTTAAATTTGTGAAGCCTGGGGATTTCAGTCTGACTATGCCTTGTTCACTCCCTGTCACAGACTTTGCAGCAGCTTGGCTTTCTGGGGATTTGCAGAGGGTGGTACTTTTGTTCCAATGCAGGGCTAATTACAAGGAGAGGAGTGGGCGTGCGTGAGAGGAGCTGCGAAGGAAAGTGCGTCACTAAACTGTAACGGTAGCAAACAGAAAAGAGGATAGCAGGGAATGCCATCAGGGTGGCAGCAGCATCCGTCAGTCAGGATGAGAAGTCTAAAGGCAACAGAATGAGCCTGAGAGGTGTCTGGAGGTACCATCAAAGACCAAAGGGGCCCCAGTGGAGAGCTTTGATCCTTGAAAAATACGACATTGTCAGCAGAGTGGGTGGCAAAAGTTATGAGTAACTGTGGTGCTGCATGGGCAGTTCTGTGCACTCATAGCCCCAGGTGAAATCGTGGGTTCCTCAGGTGCCTCACTGAAAGAGGAAAACTAGGCAAGATTTTGGTGGCTTGAGCTTTTACAGGGAACATGAATGCCAGAAGTGCAGGGACCTCCTCTGAAAATTCCATGTATTCCAGCAGATTTAAGAGAAGTATGTGCCTAGAGATTCTGTGTCCAGAGAGCAATGTGTTGGCCAGCTGGATTGCAGTGGTGACCTTCTGCATGGTTCTAATTCAGTAGCATCTTCCTGAATCATCAGTTTATGCAGACCAGTCATCTCTTGATCCATGTAAATACCAATGTTAGCTGTTTCTCTCTGGTCACTTTTCACTCAAGTGCCTTGTGCTCTTTTTGTTGCTCTTACAATCTTGGTTTATAAGAGGGAAATAATGGAAAGATGAATTGCCCAAGGGAGCCAGGAAGTGGTTACTCTTAGTACATCACAGAGCTCTGCACTTGCTCTTTTCAACAACAAATGTCAACACAGTGTAAGCAATCCCACCAGTTTTTCTGGAGTGCCAAGAACCCAAACCATTCCTCACCAATTGGAGTTTCACCTACCCATCCATATCTCCATCTTTCTCTCTCCTGAGATACTGTAAAAGTAGATATAAGTATTTGCTGCATTCCAAGTGAGGCAAAGTACAGAAAGTTCAGAAACTTTTCCTGTGGAAAGCAGAATAATGAAAACCAAGAACATTTACTAGATGATGTGTTCTTTCTTTCTCTTCAAATGTCTTTGCATTCATTTGAAGACAGTGGGACCTTCACTGTTACAAACTGTAGTGCCTGTGTATTCTTGCATTTGGGAGATACAGTTCTGAATTTTGATCCCATGTGCTGCAGAGTTTGTGCAGCTTTATTTCTGCTCCAGTTACAGGGTTGTTCGGGTTCGGATGGGACAGGGGACAAAATTACTGCTTCAGAGAAGAGACCCTTCTTTTCAGCAGTGTGTGGAAACAGTAACCCAGCAGTGTATTCAGAGGAACAGGAAAGCTGAAACTTGTGACAGCAGCCAAGTGAGGGTGAAAAACAACTGCTGCGTTTGCTGCTGTTCTGAGGTCATCTGCAAATCCTATTAGGCCAGGTTTTCTACTTAAACGAGACATTACCAGAGGCCTTACTGTTCCTTAGCAAGACAGCCCTGCTGTAATAGCATGGTTCACATACAATTCCACCAGTTTAGAAAAAGAAAATATGCTTTAAGCTCAGCTCTATATGTAGCAAAATACCTCAGATACTTTATGGTGCCAAGGGTTTCACCAACACCTACAGGAAATCAATCAAAGCTCTAGCAGAAGGCTGAGGGAGGGGAGAATGTGCCTGTCATCTCATTCCCGCCTACTGAGAGCCACTGAGAGCAGCAGCACCACCTTCAGTGTTTCTCTCGAAAATACTGAGGGCTTGGGTTGTGTTTGCATGGTGCCTGCTGCCCTCTCCTCCACCATGGGTGAAACAAGGCATTGTCTTGCCCTCTTTAAAGCTTCACCAGCCTTGGCAGCAACAAGGCATTTAAGGAGCCTGCTAGTTTTGTTCCCTTCTCTTTCCTTTTTAGCAAATCCTGTCCCATTTTTGACACACTGCTTATTGCTACATCACCTAGGCAGTGACAGAGTCCGGCGTGGCAGCCCCAGCCAGGTGGATGTTGTGATGCATTCCAAAGACTGTCTGTCAGTGTTCTGCTGCCTAACCTAGCCTGTGTCCTGCCCCCAGAGTCCAGTGCCTCTTGTGCAGTCTGAGACCTGTTTGAGGGCAGAAGTCCACGGTGCACAGTTCCTGTGAGGCCCACATTGAGTGGTAGGTGCCTAACCCAGGAGGAGAGCCCTGAGGAGCACCAGCCATGCAGATTCCCAGGCCAGCAGCATGGGGAGGGAGGGCAGGACAAGTTACCTTGCATTGTGTTTAGACCTGCAGGGGCAATGTTGCCATCCAGGTTCATTAAAGGCACTTGTCATTCAGGACTGAACCTTAGGGTTGAACTCAAATGCTGTCCTTCTCCTTGGTGGAGAGCCTTTGTGATTTAGGAAGCCATGGGTTTCTGATGGCAAGCCTGATGTGGTGGCTGGTTGCTAGTCCAGGCTCCAGATCACTCTAGCAAAGTAACTGCAGATACCGTGGAATCAAAGCTCTATCTTTCTTTGTCAGCAAGTCATCCTTGTACTAACCCCCTGAGGGCACAACCTTGGCAGGTGTTGCTGGGGAAGAGACACCTGAGGAATGATCTCTTCTGCCTTGCGTAACAAGACATGGGGAAGAGAGAGAGAGAAACAAATGGGAAATACTCCTGTGTCAAACCAAGGAGGGTTTTTTCCCTTTTGCAAATCACTCCCATTCAATGTCCAGTGATACGAACTGATAGAGAGAGATTCCAAACTTCTGATCTCATTGCTGCATGGACTTTTTGAGAAAGCATAAAAACTGAAGACCACAGGAGATTTTAACCACTCTAAGTACCTGAATAGCTACTGAATCTTTTACTCTTTAACACATTAGATGTTTCCATAAGAAAGAAATTCAAAAGAAAGAGAAATATATCTCATTTCTGTTTTTGTTTCAGTCCTGGCCACCACTGGCAGTGATGAACCTAGCTTGCCAAGCAGGGAAGGACATGAGGGGAGGATTTAGGGAGCTCTGTACAGGCCCACAAAACTTTCATCAATAAAGTCTCCAACCCTTCTTCACTTCCATATCTCTTAAAAAAAAATGAGTGTTTTAAAAATAGCTGCACCCTAAAAGGCCAAAGGAATAAACTGATGAGAGATATGGCTAGATCAGTTGCTGATTGCAAAATTCTGGGATTATATAAAGAGCTATACAAATGCAAACACTTCATGTGATGGGGTGAGGAGATTTGGGTTTCTGGAGTTCTTTCTGAGCCTGAGGGGAGGAGTTGCTATACTACATAGTACAGGCTTGAATGGGATGATCCTCAGGTAGTTCCTGGTGGGCTAGAAATGTTATTTCTAAACACAAACTGTCTTCTCTTTTGGTGATCAATAAGAAAACCTCTAATCCCCTGAGGACAAATATACTACAGTATGTGCTAAACTTTCAGCCAGTGAAAATTACTCTGTCTTGGTGCAGGGTCAGTCACAGGGTAAAACTCATGCTTGAGAGCAAACAGCCTTCCTACAAGAGCTTTTATTAAAGTACCCCGGGGACACAGGCACCTTGAGCCAGGAAAACACGCAGCAGCGTCAAAGCCAAGACTGGGCAGGAGGATCTCAAGGGCTCTGAAAACAACCAGAAGGCCATGCCCAGGCGATGTCTGGCTGTTCCATGAACGTGTGTGTCAGTGTGCAAGAAGCAGCAGGGACAGAGCTACCTGTCCCACTGGCTGGCTGCTCCCCAGGGATGCACTGGCTTCTGATCACCACTCTGTTAATCCTGGCACTGCACTGCCACTTGCGAAGTTTGT
The DNA here is from genome assembly GCA_013396695.1 of Sakesphorus luctuosus. NCBI lineage: Eukaryota > Metazoa > Chordata > Aves > Passeriformes > Thamnophilidae > Sakesphorus > Sakesphorus luctuosus. The sequence continues at coordinate 202,165 of VWZD01004049.1, forward strand.
ATGGAATTATCAAACAGTATGCTCTGAGGGAAACAGTGTCTGAGAAGTTGAAGTGGTTTTATGTTTTCTAAATGAAGCATTTCAAATATCAGAGTAACACTTCATCCCTAGCTTTTGCTTTGGTTTTTTTCAGAGAAGCAAAACTTTTTTTAATTATTTTTTCCTTTACAATCCTTCCAGTACTAGTTAGAACAAATATTTTAAAACCTGCAATAAATAAATATTTTTATATTATATAACAGATATATTATTAATCTTTAAAAACCAAACTGTAGTGCAAACAGATCTGATTTGGTTTGCCATGCTGCCAGGTCATTAATGTGCAATTATGTCCAGTCTCCAGTCTGCTGCTGAACCTTCAGGGAGTAGTAAAGTAAAAACGACCACAAGTAACAGCATTACTGACTATTGAACAACACTACTGAGTATCAAAAATAAGAGACAAAAATAAGTAGATTTCTCTAGGAAGGAAAATGACATATCATTCCAAGGCCACCTTACAAACATAATCTTGAGTGCCATTATCGTCACTTTCTGGCCAAGATCTGATCCCTGATAGCTTCCTCAGCAGGATGCTTCCAGGGCTTCTTTTACTGGTAATAACAAAGCCTCCAGTGTTATTTGACTGCAGTAGCAGAGATCTGATTTCTGGCAGTAAGTCACTCCAGTATTACTACACCTTGCACTATTTCTCTCTTTTCTCTCTTTCTCTGTGAGTCAAGTTTTTATCCTTTTCTCCTGAAGGCAATAGCAAGAAGGAGCAGTTGCAGCACTTTTTTTCTGGAACTTATGAGGTGCTAAATATTCTCCTTGTGGTCTAGTTAAATCTCTTAAACAGTTTGCAAAGGTTTTTGATTGGTCTTAGTATAATCACATTAATGATACATTGTTCCTTTCTCTGTTTTTTCCTCCTTTTTTGTTTTTTGTTTTGTCTCATTACAGTTGAAACTATAGAGGAAAAAACAGCAGACTCCTTGCAAGATTTGTACAGAGCCTTGGAGCAGGCCAGCCTGTCTCCTTTAGGAGAACACCGGATTTCCACTAAGCTGGAGTATAAGAAGTCTTTTATAAAGAGATGTAGCGATCCAGTAGTCAACGAAAAACTGCACCAGCTGCGAATTCTGAAAAGCACTTTAAAGGTGAGATAAAAGAGGGAGGAAAAGTCCTGCCCCAGGGTTGGATTGGGCTGTATTGTAAGCAGAGATTATTGTGCATAGCTGGAGTCCAGGCTGAACCTGGTGTGAGAAACAAGGGAGACGCGGGGAAGTGCTGCTTGAAAAGCAGAGAAAAATAAGCTTGGCAGAGCAGTTGAAGTGAAGGGATCAGTTTTTATTTCTTCACAGGTAAAATCTCAGCCAGCTGCTCCTCCTCTAGCTAGTTAAACAGAATTTGATACAAAATTATTGGAGAAACCTTAATCCCTTTTTTTGTTCCTGAACATCTTCATTTACCAAAACGCATTCACTCTGTAATTGGCGGTACCTAAAGTTAGGCAAAGCCAGCCTTTTGGAAGGGAACAGTATCTCTTGCAACACTTGATTATTTCTAATTGATGAGCTTGTTCCAGGGGAAAACCGTGTGCTTGCTTTCTTGTGTAAGCTGATAGGATCATTGTGTTTAATAAGTAAGATTGATTAAATAAATAGATAGTGGTAATGATAGATATGAAGATTTTTATGGTTGTTTTAAATGTACAACACAACTCATTTAACCTCCTTGTCAGCTTCCTTTGTTTGTTACAGCAGTTTCAATTATGTCCTGATAGAGATTTCAGCAAACAAAATGCTGGATTTCCCCAGGGACCCTGTTAACTATATTAAATTACCACATTTAAAATCACCAGATAATTGTACAGTGAATTTTGTAACAGCTTTCATCAAAGAGGGCTTTATCAACATTAATTAATTTAGTTTTCTATCACCTAGAGAAGCATTTAAGCAGTATTATTTTCCTGCTGTCAGGCCCCATCCTGAAAATAATCTTACACATGCTTAACTTTCTGTACTGTGTCATCGCACTGAAGGCAACTTGCACTATTGTCTGGATATGTGACTACTTGTGGGATTGGAGGCTGGCAGAAAAAGTCAAGGTGCAGAGGCTTTCCAAGTGACTTCTGCAAGCATGAGAAACTGAAACAAAATCTCAGTACTCTCAGACACATCAGGATGGCAGGAGGTTCACACTGTAGCTGTGTTTTGCACCATGGCAGGGTCACTGATACAAAAGGTGTGGTTCAGCATCAGCAGCCTGCTGCCATGCTGAATTGTCTGTCCTGTTAGTATTTACTGGCACCTGAGATACATTACACCAATGGCTTCCTGCAAATGAGATTGCTTTCCTTCAGCGAAGTCCAAAAGCAGCACAACGTCTTGACCTGGTGAATGCCTGTTTTCATGCTTCTCTGAAACTTCTTCCTTTTGGACCAAGCAAACACAATTTGGTCCTTCTCTGTCCATGAGCAATATTTTCTAAACCTGTCACCATTCTTGTTGGACTGATATTTGTAGAAATCATTCTGAAGTACATGACACCAATAATTGAAAACACAATGGCAGCAAGGAACAATGACAGATAATTGCTCCTTCTTGAGGAGAACAGCAGTGTAGAGCCATGTGCTGGTTTTGCAATGACATCATAGTAATTCATGACGAGTTTCTAGCTCCATTATAGCCCAGAGCTTCACCTCTGCCATACTACTGGTAGTTGTATCAACCAATAGCTACTGCTGTTACCTAGAGAGTTCTTTATTTTTATCAGTGCCTTTGATTTCTCCTTCCTGAATGCAGCCAATTGCACTGGCTTGTTAGAGCTGATGTTCTGAACTGCCTTTGAATTTTATGTTACATAATAGAAGCCTGAGACTGCCCTCCAAACTGCTTCTAGCTCTTGTTGTCCGGTCTTCTAAGTCCTTAATGAAAGACCCCTCTGCTGTCTTTCCTGTGATAACTCAAAACCATTCTCCTGCCAGTGAGTATAAGCTACCTGGCTGGTAGTGTAGGGGCATGGGGCCAGCCACAACCTGCGAGAAGCAGGTTATGGTAGTTCAAGCAGAGATGTGCTAATCAGGAATTCCCATGGTTTCATTTCCACTGGTCATTCTCAGCTTGCTCCTTCATTTCTGAAAATGAGTATTCTAGCAGGTAGTGTTAATTAGCTGCTATTGGCAAAGCATGAAAAATACTTTGCAACGTGCTGCTTAGGAGCGATGTCTCTGAGCCTTCTGATCTGCCCTGTCAATATGGGCTGATACAGCTTAGTATTTCCCCTTACCATGCTCTCCAGAGAGAACTAACATACTGATAGTTAGTATGGACATGGAAAATGTGAATTAGCAATGAGGAATGTGAAACCCATCTGGCAGGGAGGTTACAGGGGAGATCGGTGGTGACCACACTATTCCTGCAGAGAGGAGCACTGCTGGAAACCTAACTGTTAGCTGTGTTTCCAGTGTTTATGTCTGTGGCTCCAGCTTCCACCACTTACAACAACCATGAATGGCCACGGGTTAATCTGAGGCTTACTCTGATACATACCAGCTGCCTGTCAGCTCTATATAAACTAATCATCAGAGAGCAATTATGATACAGTCACATCCCCTGCCTCAGTGATGTATGAGGAGGTACCAACAGCTATGTTGTATTTAACCTTCTTCAGCCTTCTCTTTGCCACTGCAGTGGTAGGAGGATGTTGCAGCCAGTCACCCTATACATACACTAGATTAGTGAAGATGAGCTGTCATTAACAGGGGACTCCTTGCACAAGCCCTTGCCATGTAGCTCTCAGATGCCCCCATGACAAGCCTGGTAAAAAGGCTTACCTGTGCTGGCGGGCAGGGGCCATGTGTCTGCATCCCACACAGTATTTCTGATGCTGAGAAGAGCAAACAGATGGCATTTTGTTGCATGAAACCCAGCTTAAGAAATGCAAGCAGCTAATATTAAACAGTGCAGGGCTTGCTTTTGTTGGACTGAGCAAGAGGAGGGGAGGGGGAATAGGGACTATTTTGGAAAGGAGCTTGCTGGAAGAGGCGAGTGGAACTCTGGCCTTACAGCATGCAGTGTGACACTCTGTAGGAAGGGCTCCTGTTCATGAGCAGTCATATAGCAAGTAGTCCCTGTACTCTTAGGGGCTCTGTGGCTTGAGCTTGCACTCCCCATTCTCTCCTTTCACCCATGTGATTGATATTACCAGTGACTCATCACTTGCATTGATTCTTTGCTTTTTCCTTTTCTCTCATAGGCCAGGGAAGGAGAAGTAGCCATTATAGATAAAGTTCTGGATAATCCAGCTTTGACATCTAGAGACTTTCAAGAATGGAAACAAATGTACCTTGATCTCTTCATGGACATGTCTCAAAGCAGCACATCGAGGGACTCTGTTAATGGCTCATCTGAGGTTGATGCCCTTATAGCCTCCTTAGCACACACTCACTCTTACATAGAAACGCATGTATAAAGGTCTCTCTTTTTGTCCATTTGCTACACTCCAGCCCTTTGCTTAAGTGCATAAGGTAGTTTTTATATCCATATGTGAGATCTCTAGTAAATTATATTTTAATGTTACTCAGCTGTGTGAAGTAAACCTTCAATGGCAACAATACTACTTCTTTATTGAAGATTTGTATATTTTATATGCTACCAATGCTCTGCTTGTGTTTACTTTCTGTGAATTAAAAAACATGATCTTTAGCTATTAAAGAAAAGGATTTAAAAGCATTTTTGGAAGACTGTGGCCTTCATGCGGGATGTTCCACACACTAAAGCTTTTGTTATAGAAGGTCATTTTACAATGGTATTTTATATTCTGTAATTCCAGCATAGCATTGCATTTTTGGAGTGCAGGTACTATTTTGGTGGTGGGAGAAAACCAATTTTTATATTTAATGAGAAACTCTGGGAGTTTTCTTAAATAACAGGGGAAAATTGTAATTCAGTTGTTGTGTTTCAGTTTTGTCAAACACACAAAAGGATGAAAATCAGCAGATAGAAAATTACTAATGTGAATTCAAGTATCAAAATGTTAGGTCTTATTTCTCTGTGCTTTTTTAAAGCAAGCCTGTTGCTGAGGTTTTCCCTCATTGCCAAGGGATGCTGGCTTGTATTAGAATTAAGACAAAACTGTGTGTTATTTGTCTCTTAATCACATTAGGTTGATTTAAAAAAAATTAGTCATGATACTGTGATTGATGAAGCTTTTGCACTGAAGGTACCAGTCTAATGTGCAGATTTTGCAAAAGAGAAAATGTAGACTTTGAACATCCTTGGTATCAGCGTTTCTTTTGCCCAGAAAAGCAGCAGTGGAAAAGGTTCCCAATGAAATGCTCCAAATCTGAGATGCTTTGAAGATTTCCACAATAGAAAAGGAGTGAATAGGATTTTTCAAGCCTTCTCCTATGTGTTTTCTGAGCTGTGAAATTTGTCTGTATTGTATGCAGGGAAAATGTATTATGAGAGCAGAGCTGAGCACAGAACCTGAAAAATAACTGAGGAGTAAAAAAGCCTCTGGTTTGCTTTTGAAGGGGAAAGGATGTCTCTGAGTTCTGCTGAGTTCACAAGCCAATTAAAATGGCTTCCATGAGATTTGAGATCTGCTGGAGACAACCCAGTGAATATGAGTGGAACTCGCTCCTTAGAGTTAGGCATATGGCTGGAATACAAGTGGGAGGGAACTCTTAAAACACATGTTTACTTTTTATGAGCTTGTTTTTGAAAAGTCATCACAGCATGACTAAGTATTTCTGCTGCTCTTCAGTATTTTGCTGCATAAGCTAGGACTCATGACATGATCTAATAGTGCTCATGTGAAAAGGAAAAGCCTCCTTTATACTTCTTACAGCGAGTTGTACTCTTAACCAGCTTTAGACTATTGCCTGTACAGCTCACTGAATGTACTTTAAACTTTATGAGCTCTGATATTTCCTGGCTGTTATATCCATGAAGGGATGAAGGAAAGAATGGACACACTTATCTTTTTTCTCCTTTCTTTATTTTATTTCTTTCTTTCTATCCTCTTTTTCTCTCTCCCCTTTTCCTTTCTTTTCCTCTTTCTTCCCCTTTCTCTTTTCCTATCTTGTTACTGCATTTGGATTGCAAATGTTCTGCAGATTTTGCACAACTGTACAGAAGTGTGGCCTTTCTGTAGCCCATTTTCAGTAATCCTATATTCAAGTCAATATGGATGACCAATCATGTATTAACGTTTGTATAGAATTCTGGATCCAGTGTAAGATTTGTACTATTAGAATATTGTTTGTATAAACTGGACATTTACTTACTGCATGGGTACTGACTTGTATATTAAATTTGTGAGGTTTTTGTAAATTTCTCTTTAAAATGCTTGACTTGAAATGGATTGTGCTATTGTTCCAAGCATTTAGATTCTCTTGCTATTGTTTTACTGGACCAAAAGTAAATATATTCATATGAAAAACTCTTTATATCTGATGGATGTATATGCACATTGTGTAGTTGATTCCTTGTCAAAACCAAGGCAGTTCAGAAGACTTAGATCTGTTGCTATGCAACAGCCATTCTGCCTGCACTTTACATTAGTAAAGTTAGCTTTATTGCTTTAAAGGTGAAAATTAAACATTACAGTTTTTTAAGCTAGTCTAGTGACAAAGAACATGTGTCCTCTCCATTGTGCTGCCTTCTTTTAAGAGTATTAAATGTTCTTCTATATATATATTTTTATTGTATTAACTCTCAGCCTAGAAAGGGAACACTGTAAAATGAAGTACAATAAATTTAGCTTTTAAATGAACATTTATGATTCAAGATTGAATTTACTCCATACCAGAGTGATTCTGTGGCATCTGACCATTTTACCTGCATTTCACAGATCCACATGCCTTTATGTACCTCTGTAATCTGTGACTTCAGAGTCTGCCAGCATGGCCGAAAAGGATTATTGCTGATTCGTATACAGGCAGATAGTGAATAAAGACTTCTGAAAACCTTCAGTTACCTCCCTCCCCTTTGTACTCTTGGTTGAAAGTAAACCTTTTTTGACTGCAGGCTTCTCACATGTACCATTTCAACAGCAATGAACGTTATGAGCAGGTGTGATAAAACAGCATATGCTACCCAGGTAAGTGTCAAGGCATTACTTACAGGTTGTTACTCCTGTAACAAGCTTCTTAGAGTCGAATAATAAGGATACCTATTCAGCTCTGGCCATCTAAGCTAACACAGCATTTGGATACAAAAGAAATGTAGAGTACTAGTAGAGTGCCTCTTTTAAAGTAACACAAAATAAGCATCTGGAAAGCATTCTACAACAAAGGCCACTAGAAGAGAAATGGCTTCTGTCAAACACTGTTTTAGCTTATGACTGTAACTGACTCTACACAGCAAGAAATCTGTGCTTTCTGTCCAGTAATTTCCTTCTGGTTAGCCAAGGCATTCTTATGTAGTATGCAGCATATCAAATAATACTTTTTCCTTGGCTACTAATTCTTGTAGGCATCAATTTTCTTGTCTTTATACACCTCGCTTTCATTTTGCTTAGCCATAGCAGAAAAACTCAATAGCACTTACAGCTGGGAAAATTACTTCTGATTAAGAAGACAGAAAAGATGGATTGTATTTTTTAATATTTGAAAAATATGACTTGAAACACCTACTAATTGCTATCTAGGTATTACTCTTCAAAAGTCAAGGATTACAATTATCACTTATTGCCTCTAAATATGCTACTTGGTACATCCTTGCTCAGTGAGATCAGCATCCGGCTCTATAAATCCTTGCAGTGTTTTCCATGCTGGAGCCAGATTTTCTTGCCTGTTTCCACAGAAGATTTGGCTTATGCAAACAAAACTTCTACTCTCTCACATTCAGTGCCACTGTAAAATTTTCTTCTTCTCCAGGACTGCCCTGCTTGCTCCTCTGGTGGGATGGATATTGCTTGGTGTGTGAGCTCAGCAGTTCGGCAGCTTCTTGCACTGGCTGTCACTGTCCTGTTCGTCGGCCGTCTCAGAGAGCTGGAGCACCGCGCACTGCAGCCCACACCATGGCAGTGGGGCTTTGCAAATCTCTTCCCAGCCATCGTTGTCGATGTCATAGCCAACCACATCTTGTGTGGAGACTTCCAATGAGTTTTGCCATTTCTTTCCCCCGATAAGAAGCGCCGTTTCCTCTACCACTGCCAGGCCGTAGGAAAATCGATCATAGACCAGTGGTCTTAACCGGGTCCACTGGTTTTGTTCAGGGTCATACCTTTCTATTTCAGAGAATGGTTCATACAATCCTAAAAAGGTGTATATGGATTCCCTGATTGTTGCCATCTGATGCCCAAACCGAGCAATGCTCATTGGGGCTCGTTTCATCCACTGCCCTTCAAGTGAGCTGAGAGAATATACATCATTGCTTGTGCTGGCTGGGGCTGAGTACTTGCCACCAGAGATGTATATAGTGGTCTTGCAAACAGCACCGGCATGGCCATGTATCTTGCATGGCAATTCCCTGCCCTTCCTCCATCTGTCCCTGCTGATATCGTAGACTTCCACAGATGAATGCAATGATCCATCCTCACCTCTTCCACCAATGGCAAAGATATCCTTGCCTAGGACACAACAAGAAAACTGGCATCTCTTTTCCAGCATGCTTGTGATTTGGGTCCAGGTGTTAAATCTCGGATCGTAACGATAGACCTTGTTCGTAACCGACAAGATCTTTTCTGTTTTAGCATCACCCAGGGTGCCACTTTCTATTTCCCCACCCAAGACGTAGAGGAAGTTCCCCACCACACACACACTGTGGTTCTGCACCCTGTCCTGCATCTGCGTGAGAGTTCGCCATTTGTGATTGTAAACATCGAAGGCCACCACATCGGCGACAAGCCCCTCACTTACTGTCCCTCCCCCCAGCAGAATGATCCGAGTTTTCTGGTTCCTCAGCGTGGTGGACTTATCCTGCAGGACAGGCTGTTTGAATACAGATGTGTGATAATTTATTGCTTTTATGATCAAGCACTTAATACCTGCTGAGAGGGACACTTCTGACTGTGTGTAGATTTTTCTCAGCTCTTCCACTGGGATGAGACCGTATCTTATGTGCTCTAAAAGGCTGCTTGCATGATCCAGCCTGGACTTATCCTGCTTCAGCCACAGCAGCACAAGATTCAACAGGCGGCTTTCTTTCACCGTGGGGAGATCTGGTGATTGAATCACTGCGAGCAAAGACCTGAAGTTGAGCTCAAGAAGTTCTGACAAATCTGAGTCCAGCAGCTTCCAGACATTATTGATAATATATTTTTCTGTTGCTGCTAAGGCATCTGGCAGATAGAACTTCCTGGCTACATTGGCAGAGAAGCAGCAGTTTTCCAAGGCAAGGTTGTTAATTAAGTACTGATTGCACAAGCCGATAGCATCAGTCACTTGCAAGTAGCTTGCTGCTTCCAAAGTGTCCTCCAGGCTTTCAAAAGAAAGGGGCAGCAAGGATGTGTAAATGAAATCCAGGATGTGCTGCAGACCGGTGGGTGAGACAACTTGTAGATGAATGACGCTGGCTTTAGACTCTTGGGTATAACTTTTGAACATGGCTCTGAAGTAGTCACTGGAGCATGCCAACAAGGACTTGTGTGCAGGAAACTCGTTTTCTTTCACTTTCAGCAGAATGTCACACAGAAAGCCCTCTGTTCGCAGGCTCTGGTAGTGGGCGAGCACAGCAGTGCAGTGTGCTTTGCAGTAGGACAGGAAGTAGCTCATTGTAGACAATGCAATGCTTTCCCCTTGAGTTATTAGAGCTAAAATGCAATTAGGTATTGAAATAGCTGCCTTACTCAACAGCCATGGCTTGAATGCCCACCAGACCTCCAGCTGTTAGAGAAAAGCCCAACCAAAAAAAAATTATAAAGTCAGTCTCTTGCCTGGCATAAGGGGACAGTTAGTAGATTCATAGTGAATTCAATGCATTCCTTTATAGAAAAAACAGCTGCATGTCATAACAGCTGTAGGATGCTTACTGTTCTTGCCTCCACAACTTGTGCAAGGATGAAGAATCCACTGTTGTGCTGAGCACTTGCTTGGCTGGCCATCAGGTGACAGATGAGGGAGCTAGATGACAATCCCAGTAAATGGCCCTTAGTGTCTGCTCAGCCGTCGCCCCCGACCCTTCTTGCTCCACAGGCAGATCAAATTGATCCTCTCTGGCTGCCAGCGCGTGGCTCTGAGCAGACACAGCTCAGAAGGGAGTGCTGGCTTTTCTCCTCTTGTTTGTATTTCAAACTCCGACCAGTTTAGACCTTGCCACCCCTGGGACAGGAGCCCACTTTTCGTCCTCTTTTTGCACTGTCTTGGGAAGTCTCAGCTGAAGATCAAATCAGTTCCCAGGGATTATTATGACGAGATTTTCTGAGCCCACAAATCTTTCTTCAGCAGGCACTAAGACAACCAAAATACTGTGATTAGTCACTGGTTCGATTTGACATGCATTTCTGGGCTCTCTGCTTCACGTGACACCATAACTCACAGCTACCAGAATAGCCACAGGCTCATCCCCTTGTCCCCCTTGCCCAGGAGCCAACCCTGGGCGGGCCCGGGCAGGCAGATGGAGGAGGTTCCACTGCCAGCCACAGCCAAAGCAGCTGACTTGGAATGACCTGGCTGGAAATCACAAGGGTAACACATTCGCACAAAGTGGTGACAAAAATAGATTCCCCCAGTTCGGCCATAATAAACAAAAATCTGTTTATAGAGGAGGCTTTGCATAATTGTGCTCTCAGTTACCAGCTGGGAACAAACCCTGAGCCCCCAGGGATGGGCCTGAGCTGTCTTGCTCAGTTTTCTCACTTTCTGTTTGTCCCAATTAGAAGCACTTATACAGGGATTATCCCTGATTTTCACCTGGACAGTTCAGGGTCTAATTTCTACCAAGAATAGCAACTCTGGAGAGGCTACACATTTTGACCTCTTAAAGCTTGCTTTTATTTTTTTATTTTTTTTCCCCTGCATAACTCTGGGTGGAAGAGTTCAGGAATCTCCTCCTGACACCTTTTTTTCCCAAATCAAACACCTCAGGACTTGCAAACTTTGCCAGGGTTGATAAATGCCAAATCATTTCTCTGCATCATGAGGCAGCAGATTTGAGGACAGAGGAGGATCCCGCAGGACTGAAAAATTTCGCCTTTTGCTGAAGCCCAAGGTAAAGCCTTTTTACTGTATTTGCTTATATTTGTTTATATAATGTCATGAAATTCTGACTTACCCCTGTAATTGAGGGCTGTTTGGAAGCTAGCTGGATCCTAATGTAGATCATGCATGCTGTGTGGCTGTTCTAGTGTTAACCTGTTAAACTGTGTGGCTGTTAAACTGTCTTGCTAAGCAGCCTGAGACTTACATCTGCTCTACTCTGTTTGCAGGAAAGGATTTCAAAAATATTCTTCATTGCTGTATAGCCCTGAAAATTGATTCTCTGCTTGAATCCACTTTGTATCATGACATTATAGACCATAAATCAGGATTTTGCTGTAAGATCTTCCCATTTGCTAGGAAAATTAAATTTATAGACAGTAGTGATGAAGGAGAAAAGGGATGCTTGTTTCTTTATCCCAGTGTTTTTTGTCTACATCCAAGTTGCAACAACACTAAGATATTGTTTTGCATGAGTCCAAGCTTCTTTTTTGATGCTGCTTCTGTTTTTGAGGCAGAGACCAGAGACCAGGTAGCTCTGTCAACCTTCAGCAGTCATACATCCTGGTGATGAGGGACCAGGCCTTAAATGCTCCCACTCCTAGAGATACTGCTTTCCCCAGCTTAACCCCATAAGGTACCAGATTTCAGTAACACAAGGTGCAGATAAACCTCCACTGATTTCAAACAGCAGGCAGGCACCGTGCCATCGCAATTTCCCTGGCAGCCTGAGGGGTGAGGCAGGGGAACACAAGGGCTGCACCCACAGTGCAGGGCTGAGTTTGAGGAGTGTTCTGTAGCAGTTCTGGCACACAGACCTCTTGGCATCCCCTTCTCCTCACCAACAGTCCTTATCCTATATCAGCCCTTAACGTGTGCTGTCATGACTGCTCTCAGGTGGGTGTTTGGGAGGTGACACAGCAAGGAAGTGATGCACAAAGAGGAATGAGGAAAATCCAAAAACAACAGCAGAGAAGTCTCTGTGGTGCAGGTTGGCTCCTCGGCTGCCCACACTGTGTGACCTCCTAAGCAGATGTAGTTCCCCAACCCACAGCACAGCAGAGGTGAGCTGTGTCTGGGCAGGTGGCTGGGGACCCATCACTGGGAGAGAGCCTTGTCACATGACACCCATCTGATGTACAGAAACTGAGCTGGTCTTCTGCCCTTGAGCCATGTCCAACAGCTCCCCAGCACTGCTAGAATGTGTAGGCTGGGATTCCATAGTAGCCCAGACTGAGGACACGTAATTAAATCCTACTTCCCCTAGATCCAAATGTACCAGAAAGTGGTCAGACTTATGGCTTGGCTAGCTGAGAGTATTGCCAGCAGCGGACAATACACACTTCCCCCACCAAGTGATGCTCTCCCAGGCAATCTGCATTTTCCTCTGCCTCAGCAAGGCTAGGCCAGACACTGATCAACCTTCCACCAACTTTTCTGGAACGTGCAAAGTACCAGCACGGCTCTGACCAAAGCTCTGCAACTTCAGAAAAGCCCAACAATGCTCAGTCTGAACATCCCTGCCTGTGCCCAGAGTGATGCTGTGTTAACCAAACTGGTTGTGCATCACTTGCTTTACAAATTAATTCCATACATCGTCTCCGATTTATACAGGTCAGTTGCTGGTGCTGATTTAACTGAATTAATTTAATACCAGTGCCAGATAAACAAGTCTTATAATTGTATGCAGATTTGCTGTGCTATTCCCTCTCAGACCTACTTCATCTTCATGGCAAGCTGGCTAATAGAAGTAGTAAGAATCATGATCCTTATAAAGCTGTTTATTTACGTGGAGATTTGTTTTTTCTTTGGCTTATACTTGAAATAAAACCATATCCTTTCCAGTCCCTTGCACTGGAGTGAGAAAAAAACGATAATCATTTTCAAAATGTGGTTTCTCCCTGCTCCGCTTCTAGGCAGTTAGCCTTGCCTAACTAGGGAGGCTGCTCAGCCAAGCCCCTCCTTTATCAACAGGCAAATTACCTTCAGGCAGCATCTCAGGTCTTCAGCACCTTTGGAGGAATATGTAATGTCCATTGGTAAGAGAGCAGACATAACTAAACAGCTAACTTACAGATATCAACAAGAGACCTCACACAAGGTGGGATGCAGTCAAACCATGTTCTTGTTCTCCTCCGCTGTAATTTCGAAGATCAGATCTAATGTTTGACTCACTAGATGGTGCTTAAAATTAGGAAAATACTAGTGTTTCAATGCCGTTGATTTGTTGGGAATAGATAATAGATTTTTAATCATGTGCATCATTTAGATTTTAAATTAGGCTTAGCTCTCAGACTTTCAGTGTATTTTCTGTTGAAGTCATTGCTCTACTGCAGTAGGCAGTCTGCAATAAAAAAGAATATTCAGAGTTCTGCTGTGAAAAATGTTGGCTTCCAAGTTTGCAGTTGTTTTTTTCCTATACAAAGCTGAAAAGTGGCCCAAATTGCAATGTCGTGTTCACTTTAATATTGCAAGTAGGTCATCAGTTAATAAACAATTCAATTACTATTTCAAATTTTCCCAATTATTTTTTAAGAGTAAAACTTATAAAACAAGTTGCACAAGTAAAATTAGGCTCATTAGCAACAGGTGGCTTACTGTAAAATATTCATTACAAAAATCCACAGTGGATGATTCTAGGCTACATTTTCTTCCTAAAGAAATTATTGGAGTCTGGAGGACAAGAGAGTAAATGCTTCAGGTGATCTGTAATGTACCACATGAACAAATACATCAGAAATGAGACAAATTATGAATAGGGATGATGTAGCATACAGGTTTTCTAGAAATTACCAATCAGAAAGATCATATTGATTTATGTTGTCTCATAAAAATCTCTGGACTGGAATCTGTTCTTCATCCTTAAATAATCACTCACAGTAGTATTTGGGTCAGCCCATCTATTTAAAGCAAAGGATGCTTAGCTCAGGAAAGCAGTCCTTAAGAACAAAACAGTAAGAGGGAGGAATTTTCTTGCAGCTAAAAGCAATGCCTGGTGAGATCATGTCTCTTTATAAAAGCAAAAGAGAAAGTTACCAACTTGGATGAGGTGGGCTTAGACCTTGAGGTTTCCATTTTGGCAGGGGGAGTCTTTGGATGTGTGTGGCTTTAAGCACTGCCTGAGTGGTGCCCACAGGACACCAATCCCATGAGCTGAGGGAGCAGGAAATCAGCACGAAGCAGCACATCCCCCAGCCCATCGGATAAGTCTGCAAACTCTCAGCACACTGTATCCATCCTTGTGCCACCTCAGAGGGGTCTGTGTCTGGGGACAGTGCTGGCAACAAAAGCTTTGTCTGAGTGAAAGCCTCCGTCTGGCATTGGGGAGAGATTTAGTGTGAGCAGGAGTCAGAGTCAGGGACTCAGCCAAAGCCTCCAGCAAGGCCATGGCTGCTAAGCCATGGCTGTGTGGCAGTTTCCTGTGGTTCTGTGGAAAAGAGCAATAAAGGAGGAAATACCATTGGCACACCTGGGTTGAGGGTGGCCATATTCCAGTTGGGTCACTCTAGCACTAACTGCACTAGTGCAAGAAAGCATCCTATGTCAAACTGTGAAAGGCAACATAAAATAACAGACTTTCAACCAGTCAGTGCCTCATTTGTTTTCTCTTCCTTTCTTTCAGGTTTCCTTTCATTTGCCTCCCATGAAGACAGATGTTACAGCATCCATTGCCCTCTCAATGGGTTAGATGAGCTTCCCTGGTGAATAAAAAACAAGTTGGGAAAGTTTTTTAATTGGGTTTCCATTTCAGAGCAACTGCAGTGGAATGAGTCAGGCACTGCAACTGCAGGATAATGAAGGAGAATGTGTATTTTAATGAGCGCATTTCAGAGCAGATGTACTAATGGCCTTAGCAGATTTCACAGCTGAGTGTAGAAGGCTGCTTAGGGTTCACCTGCTTCTGTAATGGCCAGGTGGCACCAGAAATGCTCTACATCGAGCCCTGGCTTTACCCTGCTGGGCAGGCAGTGCTGCCTGTGCTGCTGGTGGGGCAGAGAGGGACCTGCAGCCCCTGCCCACTGGTGCCTTTGTTCTGCATCCAGCTCAGGGACACTCACGGTCCCCTGTGGCTCCTGCCTGTGCACAGAGAGGACATGTACAGCCCTAGCTGAAGCTGCTCTGCTCATGGGTCACTTCTGCATGCGTGGAAGCCCCGCTGCTATAAAGGAACATTTCTGATCCCCGTGCAACACTACTGCCTCCCAAAGATCTCGGGGCTGGTTGAACCGGTTTCCAAACTTAATTTGCTTACATACATGTAGTGGCAACACCTGCAGTTTCAGGCTGTATGACTGCTAATAGCGGGAGTGCTGGGCTTTACCTCTTGTTTGTGGGTGGGTACAACTACCCAGCAGCTCCCAGCTCTGCCCCCGTGGCTGATAGCCCAGTCCACCGTGACATGGTTTCTGTGCTGATGCATGTATCCAGTACAAAACCAGTACAACTGGAATACGCAGCTCAGGTATAAGAAAATTATAAGGAAATGGAGCCTGGCTCCCCATGGTTCAATGCTCTTTTAATGCATTTAACTTGCCATTAGAAGGAGGATTAGTTTTTATAGGGATAGAGATGTAAGGAACTGGTGCTCTAGGACCACTGAGGAGAAAACAAAAATGACACTTTCTTCTATTAGGTCACCATATAGATGAAGTAAACTGGAAGACTGATGAGAACTCTCTGAAATCAAGGTCCTTTTCATCCTTCAGAAGCTGGTTAGGATTCAGCTCTACCATCCTCTTCCATTCTCTAGTTCACATTCAAGCAAATGCTCTTTAAGACATAGACTGTGGTTAGCAAAGTAAAGGTTACAGTGTAATCAGCTACTCTTTGAGATAATGACAGCATGATGCCCACCCTCAATGGATCACTAAGAGTGTTCCTAGAGTCTGTACACTATGTCATCATCATCGTCATCATTGTTAGCAGCAACAGCACATTATCTCGTGACCTGGACTTGGTCCCTCCATGATCTGTAACTCTCAGGCTTACCCTTGCAACTGAAAGGATTCCACCTGCATCTGCTGATCCTTTTTCATTTGCTCACAAGCTCTCAGGTTTGAGAGTGGGAGAACACACAGGCCCTGGCACTGAGTGAAGTGCAGCTGGAATGAGTTGACATGTGCTGAAGGATAAAGGATGGATGACATGCCACCAGGTTTGTAGAGGGCTTTTTTTCTTTAATGACTCCTGACTGAATAAACCCAAGCTGGAATGTGTCAAAGGCATTGATGGGATGTGTTTTATTTATACTTCTAATCTTCATTAATTACTGATGGTGTGTGACTAACAAGCCTCACTGATCATTTGCCAGGCTGATTCCAGCACCAAACTGTATGGCAGAAGGTACTGGTAGCCCTGCTCATCAAATAGGAAGAGACATCTCCCTGAACACCAGACACGGTCTTTAAGTTCCACTCCTGAAAGAAATGTCTGGGGTAGTTACAGGAACTGGACTGTATATGCCAAGCTTTCTTCTCCAGGCCAGTCAAAGCCAGGCTATGACTTCAGACATCTCCCCTCTTTCCCTGGTGATCTGGGTGCAACCTGGGTATGCATACAAGCCATGGAGAGCAAGGAGCTTATCACCAGGGAACTCTCCAAGAGCTAAAGTACTCATTTTTATTAATTTTTAGTTTAGAGTTCCTATACCTATCATTCACGAAAATGCAAAAATTTGCCTGCCCAGAAAAAGTCATGGCCAAAACAGCTTGAAAGGCTGTAGAGGTACCAACTTCAGCAAGTTTATTTTGGTCTCATTTGTCTAGAATAAGGATTGACATAAGTGACTCTCAAAGGAAGAGACCATAGGTAGCCCATGCCCTGAGTCCCAGCAGCGTGCGCCTGACATGACAGAGCAGCATCATTTTCCTGCTACAATAGCAAGGGTTTCAGGGGACCTTTGGATTTTGCCTGAAGTGGAGAACTCATTGCTCTATGTTAGCCCTACTGTCACACCAAAGAAATGAAATTGTAGACAGATGAAGAGAAAAGCAGGTGAAGAGGATAGACAGACTTAAAATGTGTGAAACCCTTTGGGGGGAAACATAAAGTTTGAAATATCTAAGAGCAAAACCAGAGCTTTCCTAATACTGCAAAGACTTATTTATCCATTGATCTTCCAGGTGCCCATCCCTCAAGGGCACTAGGGATCTCTCAGCAAAACCATGGGACTTGCATGACATTAGAAGTCAGCAGCCCTTGGATTCATCACTCCAGCCTTGCAGTGGTATCAAGCAATGCAACTGGGGCAAGCACACACCCACCTGAGTAACACAGGTCAGCCAGAAATGCCCTGTCAGGAAGACTGGCAAAATGACTCCTGCAGTAAAGAGGCAGTGGCTTTGGGGGTGAGGGTGGGCAACATGCTTCAGCAGGATGCCGTGCTCCTTCCAGAAAATCCTGAGTCCTCATACATACAAAACCAGTTCAGTTGCATCTTCCTTCTCCATTCACGGAAGCAGCACTGATGTCAAGGAACCTCCTCTGATCCCAACAGCGGTCATGTCAAAGGGGAAGATGCTAATGAGAGCTGAAGTTAAATGAGAAATGGGGTTAAAATGATGTCAATTTGATATTCTACCACTGCAAGGAGAAGGAGATTAAATATCTATGCCTCAAGTTCTTTAAAACTGCAAGTAATGACATTATTAATATTTTCTGGAGGTCATGCAATGGCAGCAATGCAGTAGTTTAAACCAAAGTTGACTATCTTGACAGGATGCAACTATGGCTTCCTTTCCTTTCAGCCTCCTCGGGTCTCCCTCTTTTCTGAAATATGGTTCAACAAGCAAGCTATCACAATTTCCTTAGTTTGCACTGTGCAAATAACAACTCTGATAAGAGGAAACCCGATTTTAAAAGGTAGAGTAGTAGATAATCTCTCTGCCTACACCTTTATTTAGCTCAGGGTAATTTATGAATATGTTTATGGTTCTGGTTAAACAAACAAACAAACAAACAAAAAACCATATTATCCCATAACTAGACCTGAGGCACACTTCCAGCCCACCTCTACACACTGCTAGTACAGTCTTCCATTACACCAGGTAAGCCAAAGCTATTTAAAAGACATATTGTATTAAGTAAACTCTCTTATTCTTCCTGGCATCAGCACCCTGGCATCATTTCCAGGGTTGGGAGATTACACTGTCTGGAAAGAAAACACTCAAGTTCAGGAGATACATTGAAATAGCCATATCCACTCATTTTTGACACACACCAGCTGTATGTGTAAAATGAAAAGCAGTCTGTGCAAACAAACTGCACACCCTCATATTTCTGCTGCTCCTGACTACAGATCAGAGGCTATAACTTGAAATTATACAAAGAAAATGAAAGCAATCACCATACAAATCACCTGTCTGGTTTTCCCCAAGCAGGTTTATTTGCCCTTGACAATATAAAGTAGCTGTTAGAAGTCTGACAGATCTTCTGCAGGGAGGTATTTTGCAATTTTCTTCAAATGAGCTTTGTGATTAATAAGTATTTTTCAGTTCAAAGTTTACAGATTTATATGGAAATAGAGGATGGATTTGACTCCTTTGAAGCCAATAGGAATTTCTCCATGAACCCTGGAACAAGCAGAAATGCACCTTAATATAGAGAAGCTTGGGGGGCTGTCTTACCTTAGGTTTTCAGCCTTATATACCAGCTTTCTCACCTGATATGCAGAATATATTTAACTCCCAATGGTCCTGTTGGAATAAAGGTAATTTTAAAGATCAGACCCTTTACAACTGAGCCCCTTATCTGCTGTAGAAGAGCCTGATGAGTTTCTACCTACAGCACATTACTTTCGATGTGGTAACTCTAGATGTGTAGATATTACATCAGTGGTCTTTGTGGGGTGAGCAGGCTCTACTGAGCAAGGATGGGGAGGGGCAGCAAAAATCTCAGCTAGGATCCTCCCATTCTACAGCTTTCACTGATGCTTTAGGGAGCAGAGTCTTCAGACACCAGCATCATGTGGCTGTCCATGCTATCCCTACTGCTGATTTCACCTGTGTTACTTCAGAAGCAAGATTGTTTCCTACTGTCTCACATTTTGGAAATGTTAGATTAAATGATAAAAAGGTAGGGTTTTTTTTCTTTCCAGCTAGGCAGGTAGGGCATTCTCCTGATCTTCCTCATGTTTTCAGAAGAGAATTAATTGCGAAAATACTACATTTCTACGGTTTCTGGAACTGCAAAACATTACCACAATCTTCAGAGAAGAGGTACTGCAGAAAACTAAAGTTCCTGTAGGCCATTTGTGTTTTCCCATATATTGAAATTCTCAGCTACAGAGGTAAACAAGAGAATAAATAGGCATAGCTAAGGCATCAGAAGCAAAAGTGTTCAGGGCATTTTCAAAGTCAGAAAGAGCAATTAGAGGCCAGGGTCCCTTCAGGCAGCTAAACATCCTAGTGGCCATTGTTCCTCATGACAATGTCCTTCCTACTCACTAAAATGCAGTGAATCTGTTATCAAGGTGACACCAAACTGTCCAGTTTGATTCAGGACAGCGCTGTGTGCAATGGGCACTTTAGAAACACTCAGGAAGTGCTGGAAACAACCCTCCCATAAGAACACTGTAGTCAATCACTGCAGTCAATAAATCTTTTTGCTCTTAATTGTTTGGGTTTCTCTTAGAAACAAATATTTAACAGCTCCTGGTTTGCACAGTCTTCTAAAGGTCACAAATGCTAGCTCCAAGGGGAGCCAAGCTATTCCACTTTAAACTATTTAACCTTGGCTTCCTGTGCAAGCCTGCACTGCCATAAAAGTAGGCATCACTATGAGACTTATGTGTAAGGATGGAGGGGTAAAGTTCTTCCCCACCTGGCCCATTTTAGCACGTTATTTTTAAAAGCTTATGTGTTCAGTGATGAAAATAGATGCTTTCATTCCGGTTATCCTTTCGGATGGGTTTGATGTTTTGGATTACAATTAATTTCTCATTTAAAAATTTTGGATGGAGTGAAGAGAAAATTGTTTTCTTGTGATTATTATTAGTGGTGAAAGTTTGTATTAAGAATAAAAAAGGTTTTCCAAAACTACTATAGTCCTTCAGTATCCTTTACACAACTATATGTAGTAACCTAAAGTTCTAGAAAAGCTTCAACTGAGCTCCTAGTCTCATCTCAACTTCCTAAGACTATTCAGACAAGAAATGCTTTGTCGTTATTTCTTATACCTACCTTTCACTTCATCATGACCAAAAATACAAATCAGGAGAATTACTGGGGAAGCTATAATCCAATTTTTGCCTTGACTCTTTTCGTGCTCTCTTCATTTGAATGACGTAATTTCTAGTTAGACCAATTGCCTGATTACTCATCTGTGCCCCTTGCTTATAGATAACAAAATGTGTGCTCAGCTATGCTTTCTGCCTGATGCAGTGGTTTAGGGATTGACTTTTAAACTTTTAGTCATTTATCCTCTTTTCTCCTTGTTCTGATTTTGGTCTGTTCTCTAGTGCCATTAGAGAAGGTGAAGTTTCATATGGTTGGGAACTACTAGTCCTTCTGACTGGAATCCTTTAGCTCTTGTTTGGGTCAGCAAGAATGAGCTCGCTCTCTTTTAAGACTCATTATTTTTGTCATCTGACCTAGAAAAATCACGAGAGACCAAGGTCCCCCCTTCAGAGCCCGTTGCATGTAGGTCAATCATGTCTTGGGAAACACGGGGTTTGCTTCCTCATCTCAGGCATGGAAATTGATAGAGTTGGCTTAATTTTTTAACTTGATTTTTCTAGTCAATATTGTATGTTTCCTGAACAGGCATAATGTGTAATATCACTGATATATGTTACATTTATGCAGGCCAATAACAACAACTTCAAATTAGGAAACAGCTTTAGACATTAAAGATAACAAAAGGCTAGGATAGGTTGCCTGTGGAGATTGTGAGGTTGCCATCATGGATGGCATCATCTTTAAAGTGATGTAAAGAATATATCCCCTACAAATATGCCTGGAATTAGGCTTGGAGGCAAGAAGATGGATTAGATGGTGTTCTGAATCCCACTGAGGGCTGTACTCAAGGATCTTCTGCTCCTAGTAAGTGTTCAGTCACAAAGTCCTCTGAACAAAGTCCTCGGAGCTTGGTGATTCCCACAAGTGATTTTCTCAATGAACGTGCCTTGCTGAAAGACAAAAGTCTTAAACATGAAAAATCTGGAGATGCATGCTAGTGTGTGATGCTTTGGAAATCACATAATTGCTCTGTTTGGAAAATTTACTATGCATGTCAGTGAGCTGAAAATGTACAGGACAAAGGACAAGCAAAGAGTGTCCCTTAAAGCACTGCCTCTCTTCACAGGAAGAGCCATTGGAAGGTCATTGCCCAACATCACTGCTGTTTAAAAAGCTGCCTCCCAGGGATGTCATGACTTGAGCACTTCTGCTGAGATCAATCCATAAAGAATGCATTTTTAACAACCAACTGGAGTAGTATGGAAATTAACTCTTCAGCAGCAATGTCAGAGTTGTTTTGATTTTTTCTCCCCTGCCTGACATAAAGATTAATAAAACTGGTAGTTTTCTATCTTAGGTTAGACTGGTAGAGATAAAATAGTTCCTGTTCTGAATATTACTAATTTGCATTTCTGATTGTCACTTTTCCTTTGGTTGTTTTTCCTTGAAGAGAAGGAGCAAGGTATGTAAAATATCACTAAGCCAAAAAAATCAGTAAGCATAACAACAGCGATATTCTTCAGTCTGATTCATCCTGGCCCATACCAAGTCAATAGAGGGGTAGGAGGGAGACCCCCTTGCAGAGTTGGAAGCTGATCCTGATAGAGGTTTGCCAGATGATGCAGCACCAGTGTGACTGCTGGGACACAATGAGCCAAATTCCAGAGGAATAATGCCTCCACATTGACATATTTGTGTATTTCTTGAAATAACCATGAAAATAACCAGGTGATGCAAAATCACCTCCCTAACATGCCAGTTCACTTGCTGCTCAAGCAGGACATCAATGTGGAAAACACAGCGGCACTAAAAAGCTCTCTGAGGGATGAGAGAGTCCCAGATTTGTGGGGAAGGACTATAAATCCTGGGCCCCAGACTTTTTCCCATAGATGTGAGGAGCTCCCTGAAGGACAGCAGGGCAGGAAGCCTTGCCCAAGCAAGCTGGACAGGGGCAATCACAGGAGACACTAGGCTAGCCTAGTCTGTGTCCTGCTGGAGGGAAGGGGAGGGGAGATTGCCAGTCCTCTCTCCCCACCTCCCTGGTCTGCCACCACCCCAGTAGGATAAGGTTTTGGAGGCTGTGGTTCCACCTGATGTCTTTCTGAATCAGGCTCCTCCAGAGGTCATGAACTGCTGGGGCTCTTTTCCAGGTGGGAGTTGGTGGTCCATGGGCTTTATACATGATGCAAACCAGCATAACTTCATCTACACCTGCAGATGACCTGGACATTGGTTTTGGTCAGGAACATGGCTCCCTTCAGTGGCCTTGCTGGACACGTTTCATAGGCAGAGCGTGTTCCTCTCCCCTCAAGGGCCAGGGAAGAGCTCTGACATCCCATTTGTGTCGTGACTAAATGAACTTTATGGTGAATGAATGTTCTGAACTATAGAGTGCCATCTAGTATCATCTTTCCTAATCCCCACAAAGCTCTTACCCCTCACACTGCCCCACTTGACTGCTCTTAGTGTGGTCAGTAGCATTTTATTGGAGAAACAGGGAATTAAGAGGTGGCCTCATTTGGAGGCATTAGTCACTGTGATGCCATTCAGGCATGAGGACAGCCTGTGAAGGCTTTCAGATCACATGCGTTCATGACATTTAGAAGAGGTGGATGACCTCATAGGAGATTATCTGAGAGACCTAAACTGGCCATAGAAAGTGGCATTGGAGGCCTTCATTTATCCTCAATAACCTTCAGCAATAAAAAGAGAGGATGAGTGCATGGATGTGCATGCAGGAAGTATTTGAGAAGCGCTGAGAACACTGTGAAAGCCAGATGGCTGGTAAACCATACCCCAGCTCCAGTGACACATATCTGTCATGGAAAGAGGGAGGAGGAGGACACGATGTGCCTCAAAGGGTAGAGGGCTTTATTTACTTTTTTAATGAGTTTATGTTTGCTACCTAACTGTGCAATAAGACATAGAAGGATTTGTGATGCTTTCCTAGTTTCTGCAGGAAAGCACAAATTTGGTTATTCTCCTGATCCTCATCATTCCAGGTACAGCCACCAGGCCAGAGCCAGACTTGTCAGCAACTGTGACAGCAACCCACAACACTGCGACGTAGAGCTCCATTTATCCAAACCCTGCCACCTCTTCCATCACTCACCAGCGCCTCCAGATCAGCAGTTCAGCACACACCAGGACTGTTGGTAGGGAACAAGGAGTGAGATGGTTTTCTCAAGTTCAGTAACAATAAGGATCCAAAGGGCCTAAAGATTTGTTCTCAAGTTTTTGACCTCCTCTAAGAATTCATCTGCCATGGCTCAGTCCAGCACATATCTTTCACCGGCGTGCTCATGTCAAAGCTTGGATTATCAGTCTCTTGTTAAAACGGAGATCTGTTCTGACTCATTACAACCCTTCAAACAGTCAGACAGGAAAGTATTAGATGAAGATGAAGAACCGTTGTATTAGATGAAGATTAGGCTCAATAGAAACTATTGCAATACCTGTAAAAATTTACTATGGGTGCAGCATCTGTAAGAAAGACAAATCTAATTTCAGTTTCACTGAAAATACAGCAAAGGGTTAGATCACTTTTCACAGCATGACATCCAGACAGAATCAAATTTAATTAATTACTAGACAATGTTTACCATCCTCCAGTGCTTATGAAACCCACAGTTGGTATCAGGGCCAGAACATTCTCACTTTGCTATTGCACTTGCAGTTAGTCACTAGTCTTCTGTAGGAGGTCTTTGAAAACATCCACCTCATAGATTATGTAGTGGGAAGCATAACATATGAATAGGTGTGTTTATTTTACAAATGGCTTTAGAGTGCTTCCAAAGACAGGGAAACTGGATTTTACCAAGTTTGACTGATCTTTATCCAACCCTTAGTTTTACTGTCTCTGGAGAACATTTTATCTTGGGGCTGCAGTACTGTTTGAGGACTGAAGAACTGGCTTTGAGGGAAGTTTTCTTTGTAATTATCCATGCACAAGTAGTACTAGTCAGCTCATATACCAAAATTAGGATTATTTTTGCCGAGTGCATTATTTAATCTGCAAAAATTCATTCAAATTAAATATCCACACATTAGAGAAACTGAGACTTAGTGATGAGGGCAGAAGAATATTGTTTCAATATTTTGCCCCTAAAGTAAAGATACAATTATTTTCCTCAGACCACCTTCTGTGATTCTCTTCTCTCAGTATCAATTTTTTATGATAAAAACTGGCCAAAGTGACAGAATTTTATTACGTCTTCTCATAAAAAATTTACAGACTGCGCAAAACAAGAGATAAATAAAAGGACCTTCTTTATCACCCTTGTGATTGCACTGAGCGCTGTCCTGATGAGATGCCACTGACCTCAATGAACTGTGTCTCCAGACTTTGATTTTGGGAATTCACATCCATGAGCACTGTTGCACATAACTACAGATGTTTTACTGATACAGTAAGTAAAGCAGTACTGTGGGGGCCTTGCTTTTACTACCTTTTTTTTTTTTTTTACTGCTAGCTAATATCATCAGAGAAAAGGCAAAACTGCCAGTTTAGTTTTATAACTCAAGCTAATGCATGAATTCAAGCCTCCAGAGTTTCAAGGCAAGTAACACTATTTGTCTTAGAAATGCAGAAGCGATATAATCTTTTAACTGAAAGTGATTAAACCAGAGTAACCAATGAAAATACATTCAATCTGACTGAAATTTTTAGGTAACAGTATTTTGACTTCTACCTTTATCTTTACCTCTAACCTAAATGTGTTTGGATTTTTCTGTGCAGATGATCAGAAAAATCATTAGACTGTGCTTTTATTCATTGGCCAACAATTAAAAGCCCCTTCCCAAATGTGTTGGGGTAATTCTATCTCATCAGACTAAACCCTTTGCTGTGGGCATTGCATGAGAAATATTTCTGTTTTTCTAATGGAACATGCTGCCACCACATAGTATAGTAATTTCTCTTAGATTAAAGAAATTTCTTTTTTGGCATTAGGACAAAAAAAAATACAGCACAGAGCACTGGGTAGGGAGTTAACAGAGGAAACTTTCTTCCCACCTTATGTGCACAGTGCTTGATGACACAAGGACAGTGCTGTCCCTTTGATTTACTGTCACATTTGCACCATATGGAGACCAGAGCACAGAGGTGATGTTGAAATCCAGTTCCCCATTAAGCAGCTTAGGGGTTGTGGGGTGAAGAGGAGTTTCTCTCTGTGCTTCAGTTATGACAAGTATTTACTTGGATGCAACCATTCCTCTGGCTCCACTGTCTAGGGATGGACCTTATTGATCAGAAACATGCTAGTTGTACTCTAGAAAAACACATCTGCCTGACAGAGCCAAGGCTGGCTACACACACCCACATGTAAAGGAGCTCATAAACAGCATCACTATTTCCATGATGAAAACTTCTGAGAATGGGACAAGTGATGCAGCTGGGTAACGTGCATGCTCTGCCCCTTTTTATGCATATCTGCAATAACAATGTGAAAAAAGATACATCCGAACAATCTACTGAGGTGTTGGTACATACGTTCAGTGATTTTGGCTCATACTGACAAAAGCTGCTGTGTAACCACATGAAATAGGCATTGATCTGTTATTATGCACCTCTGTGCTCATCCTTCATTGTAAGACCTCAATCCTTCCCTAATATTGTGCCACTTTCCTATCCTAGAAGTAATAGACTATGTAAAGTTGCTTGGGGCATCTTTTATTGGTCTGTGTATGCCCGACAGTTGGACCCTTTGATAAGGCTTAGACGAAAAATAACATCCCTAGCAAATGATTACTCAGATCAGTCGTAAACAGTTTGCTAGCTGAGACACAGAGAGCCTTCAGAGTCTCCTTTTTTTCTAGCGCTTAATTGCTAATTTCATGTTTTATTAAGAATTTCTTGTAGTTGTAGCATCTAACTTGGGGATCTCACTCACTGATCCCCACTCCCCATTAGCTGTCAGCTTCAAGAGAGTCTAAAATCATATATATTTTGAATTTTCACTTAAACAAAAATGAAGTTCAGAAAAAATATTCTTTGCCTCTGCGTGGTCCCTTCCCACTATCAAGATGTGGATCATTTGGGAACAAGGAGTTGAAATCTGGTAAAAGAACAACACTTCTCTGTCAGGGATAGTTTTTCTTTCACCTATACGATCAGATGTGATGACTGGAATGTGGTCCCGGCATTCCCCATCCCCTGGAATTTACACTGTGAGGTTTCCTAACTATGAAAGGGTGCAGAAAATGAGGCTTTACCTTTCCACTCTTCTCTGATATGATAATTTTTTAAAGTGAGTAAAGAATAATATAAACTGAGGCCCTGACTCATCTCACCTTCAACTTGCTTT
This sequence comes from Sakesphorus luctuosus, assembly GCA_013396695.1. Classification (NCBI taxonomy): domain Eukaryota; kingdom Metazoa; phylum Chordata; class Aves; order Passeriformes; family Thamnophilidae; genus Sakesphorus; species Sakesphorus luctuosus. The sequence goes on from VWZD01004049.1 coordinate 228,774, forward strand.
TGGATCAAGGGATTGTGTTTTCTTCTTACTATCACTCCCATACTGGCATGAGCAATGCAGTCCAATATCAGTGACTGATATTGCAGTGTTGGAGAAAATTGTTAGTTTTTGATTGAATAGACACATTAATCTCATTGGTATGTAAATGAAAGGTGCTCCTGGATGCATTCCATCTCTTTGCACTTCCATTTTAACCTGTCCTTCAGGCACGTTCACCTCCAAGGAATGCATTAATGGAAATCAGCCATGAGCATATGAGGATGTAGCAGGAGACTTACAAATGTTAGTATCATACATTCAAAGTAATAAAACAAGAATGTCCTTTTAATTGAGCTACAATGAGTACAGTTCCTTCCTAATGTCCTATACAAAGCAATGCAAATATGTGAAAATTTAAAATTCAAAAAGATTTTGTGTTAGCTTTTGTGTTATTTGATGGAGAAAACAAGAATTAAAATGAATTAATTGTAAGCAAAATTCAACTTGAAATCTGTTTTCTAGCCAGAATAATTATCTTTATTTTATTTGAATAAACAAGATCCAGGCAAAGAGTTTCAGAGTATGAAGAACAGTTTCATTAAACATTAGAAGAATATTACTATAAAACAGGTCCTCATTTCCCTTTACAGTAAAAAACGTAAAAGAGACCAAGAAGACACAGTGTATTTAATTCCTCTAACCGTAAGATCTCATTTCCAAAAATAGAATATGCATTGAACAGTCTTCTTTCATGTACGATCCATATGAAACAAATGTCAAGGATTAATCATTCTATGTAAGAGTTGCTGTGACCACACATGAATTTTGTCCAGCATCCATATTTCAGTGTCCACATTTGATTTGGGCTTTTGAAGATAATGATCGCTCAGCCTATATTTATGAGCACGTTCCATCAAAGCTGTTTATTTGAATAAAAGTTGCATGTTTTCTGTAAGCTGGTTCACATCTTGTGTTTTCATTAGATAGAGTAAAGGCGATGCATAAATATCAGAACATCAGTGCATTTTAGATTTTGAAGAAAAATACAACAAAAGAAAAAAATAACTAAACTCTCCAGAAAACCCATTCCTTTTAATGTTATTTCCTTTATTACACGTGATACATGATTCCTCTTCTACAAACAGGAGTACACAACAGGAAACAAGATGTTACACTCCTCATTTATTCTGCATTTTGTCAGATAATTTAAAAAATCTTTGTCCACATTAACATTTTTCAAAAAGAAAGAAACAAAATTAATGGCAAATAATGATATATTTTTTAAAAGTATTTATTTTACTTTTGCTCAAACTTCAAGTGACATTATTCTTTGTTCTCAGGTTAAAATCATTCCTGTACACATACACATTCATTGCTAGTAGCAGTGGTCTCTTTTATTCCAGCAGTACTTTCCTATGTTAAACAAAATGGACAAGAAGAAAGCGTTGATATGAATTTACAGAGAAGATGCTTCCTATGGGATATTGAGCAGTTAGGAAGTTCATAGTCTTCATACAAATATATAAAATATTTCAAATTTTCTCCATTTATTGGAATCCACTCAATTTCACTTGTCAGACCTGTGTGAAAAATACAAGACCAGAAATGACTCACTATCAGGGCACTCACGTGTATTTTCAGATTATGCAGAAAAGCACCTGTAAGTTTGGGGGGGAATACATTCCCCACACCTGCAATTTTGCTTTCACTGACTGCACTTGTTTACAGCCAAAGCTCAGGGAGTACAAACCTTTGTGATCCAATAGATATTTCCACCTACTCTCCAAACCTCTGTCTGGTGAAACTTCATGATTCTGTGAAGAGCTCAGGCCTTTAAAGCCTCAAGTTTTGCCCTTGGAATATGATAGCTGTGGCCCCTGCCCCATCCCATCCCCCATCTCATCCCCCACAGTCTGGCACAGTGCAGGTGGGCAGAGCCAGCCCTACACAGACCCTGGGTGGGACTCAGCGCCAAGGAAGCCCTGCCCCTGCTCCAGCAGGTGCAGGAGAAAAATCCTGCCATGTGGCTCAGCAATGTGGCCACACTGCAGGGTGTAGGGATGCATCAATTTATAAAAATCAAAGTGGTGTTCAATTTTACCTGTAAATGCTATTTACTGATATATACATATATGTGCATGCATTTTAATTTTTTTTTCCAGTTGCTTTGGTTATCCTCTTCTCTTGCCTCCTCTGTTCCCCATTAGAGTCCTTACTGGTAAATGAGCCTCAGTCTTTATTTACTGTCCAAACTGAACAGTCTAAATTTTCAGCCTCTCTTCTTTTGGTAGTGTATATGTTCCTGTAACTACTTTTGTCACAGCTGAACTGCTCTCCTATTTGTGCTTTAATTCTCATGAATGATCAGCACTGAGGACAGTATTCTAGACATAGTAGCCAAGTATTTTTGTTTGCATAAATCCCACTGGAGTTATTTATTTATCTAAAATACTGGGGGAGGCAGCGGGGAGAGGATTTAGCTGCTGTCTGGGGAATGATGAGCAACTTCCTTTGACCTGTCTACAGTGACTCTTTCCTACACAGTCACAGCTAATTTAAAACCCAGCATAAGGCTGATTTCTGTTCTCTTTGAAGTTAAGAGATACCAGTGGTTGCTGTTGATATTGCTGGTTCCACACAGCTCAATACTGAGGAAAACAGGTTTTGCAATTAACTGTCAAAAGGTCAGAATGAATGTTTAATCAGCTAAGAGGTAAGTAGTTGAGGTGGAGAAATATCTCTATTTTTGGTAAATTTTATTGGACTCATGAGCCTTTAACAAATGCTTAGAAAATGGAGAAAAATTCACAGGACAGAGAAAAAAATCACAAACTTGTATATCTTGTAAAGTGAGTTTTTGCTGAGCTCCCGAACATGTGTAGGCTGTGCACATCTGAATAAATACTGGAGGGACATTCAAAAGGCTGGGATTGCCTTAGCTATCAGATGAAACACTTCCCTGGAAAGAGAGGTGATATTAAGAGAAACCCTACATTTCTTACACTGACTGCTTGAAAGTCAAAAGTTAATTAACTTGTCTTGAAAAGAAGTGAAGGGGTGTCATTGTCTACAGTGAAGAGGTCAGAAAACCACACGTGGTGCTACAAACATGCTCTGTGACCATTAGCAATCAAACAATGTAGCCATCTCATAGCTGGATTCAGTAAGGCAGTGTAATCTTCTATTTCAGCTGAAATTTCCTTCCAGTTAGGTAATTTTAGGTATTTATCTTTCCAATCTCAAAAACAAAATAGAAATTTAAGGCTGTATTTGATGGCTCCGTGGGACACACACACACATGTAATCCTGTCCTATATAATTACCACCTGCCTACTCACGCCCTCCATGTGCTTCAGCATTCAGGATTATTCTCCTTTCTCTTTCAAACTGTTCTGTGCCTGTTCCTGAATAACACAGGGTGGGTATTTTCAAGTGGCATGTGGATAAAACATTGCTGGCTATGACTTAACTGGAGTGCTCAAGCCTGGGATCAGGAGAAAGAGTGTTCAGGGCACAGCAGACACATCTGAGCATAGTGGGGTCCTTGGTGTCACAAGTACTTTCTGACCCTTCTGCTGAAAGAGGCCAGCACTGGTTTCTGCCTCCAAATACATTGTGGGCAGGTTTGTGGCATGATGGACAGCTGTAATTTAGTATTCTAGTTGTCAGGATTAGATGATATATTTTTTTATACCTTTCAGATTCAGCATCTTAGACAGTAAGGCCGTATTTTCTGCAGTTCTTATCCTGGAGGAGACATCTGCCCTGCACAGGACCTCCATGCTTATCTTCCCCAAGTAGTTTAGTCTTTCCTTATTTCCTGAGTTCCTAATGCCTGCTGTCCTGTGCTGTGCACATCAAACCCCAGGGATCTTGATGATACAAAGAAGATGAGCACAAAGCCCCTGAATATAAAGAAGATGGAGAAAGACTTTCCTCAGTGGTGCCCGGTGACAGGACAGGAGACAACAGGTACAAACTGAAATACAGGTAATTTTATCTAAATAGGAAACAAAACTTTTTTTACCAAAGCTTGCCCAGAAAGCTTGTGGAAACTCCATCATTAGAGACATTCAAAACACAACTGGAAATGGCCCTGAGCAAAACCCTGTCCTGAACAAGGGAATGGACAGGATGGTCTCCAGAGGTGCTCTCAAGGCTCAGGCAATCTCTAAGTCTGGGAAGAGCCTTTGTTTGTCCCAAAGGAAGTTATCCTCCACTCACAAGGGCTGGAGGGGATTCATGGGCCAGGTTCAAGGTCCCTATTTGCCTCTGCTTAGCTGTGGCACTGCTAGAGAATTTGCAAACTAAAAGAACTAGGTGTTATACACTGAATCACTGTGTTGCTAATAATCAAAGTAATCTGGCTGCTGGAATTACTTTTAGCCACTTGATCAATTTCTTCAAATCCTCCTTTGTCCTTCCTTTCTTTTCTCCTAGTTCTCAAACTTTTAGCACCCAGATCCCACTGAAATTAGTATTAATATCACTTAATACCTTTATGACCTCAGGGCTGAAAGGTCCCACCTGGCATCATGCCAGTCAGCTGAGTGAGCACCTCTCTTCTTCCTCTGTCCCATGACACTCTCATTAAGCATTCGACTCCCCAAAAAATCTGCTGTGTCCAATTCTTCCAGTCAGGACTGAGACACAGAAGCTCTAAGAGCCAAAGGAAACTTGGTCTTGTAGGAGACCATGTGCTTACAAGACTAGCTAGTTAGCAGGAGGAGCAAAAAACCCAGACTCTAGCTCCTTAGAACACTGCTACTTGCCATCCAAAAGCAGAAGAAATCAAATGGCCATAATGATCAACCTTGCCCCAGTGCTCAGGTGCTGAGGAAAATCAAGCCCACTGTTCTCAAATTTTGTCTAAAGCATACTGCTTGCCAGCAGTGCTATTTTAACACCTGGTAATAATACTATCTTTCTCTCAGGTATACTCTCTGGCCACTTATAATTGCTACCTGAGCTCCCTTTGCAGTCAGCAGACCCTCTATTATCTCCCCATAATGCTCCAACCCACTCAGACCACCCACTGGCCGGCTCCAATTCTCTTTGTCCCAGCTCCCAAAGGCACGTTATTTTTAGAGTGCAAACTCCTCCAGAGATCAATGGGAGTCTGTAAACTCAAAAATAGGTTGCTTATGGTACATTAATAATTCTCACAGTTGTGTTCTCTGGCGGTTCTTTCAGCTGCTGCAGCTCTTACCTACCAGCCTGCCTTGCCACTCCAATCAAGCTTATACTGAACAACCCTCAGCCATTTTAAAGAAAACAGAAAAGAATACACTTGAGACCAACTGCTTAAATGTTGTCCTGATTAAGAATGTATATAATCACATGCTTAGAAGCACTTTTGAATCATGGAATTACAGGGTTTTTCAGTTCTCAAGACCTTTTTCATTCCCTGAGTGAGGATCTGCAGGACTATGATTGCAGTCAGTAGGATGCCAGTGGTACTTACTGGAACAAAGAAGACTCGATCCCTGAGGTTTCTAGCCATGGGAAAAAGCAATGGCTACTTTTATGTAAGAAATTACTTAGTTATTCAACATAGATGCAACTTCAAAAATAAATGTAAATAAATGAATGAATTGTAAAATCTAATTTTTTTTTCTTTTTCAAAATTATAATCTTTAATTCCACATCACCCTTTTATTCTCTGAAAAGACACCCAGGTGGTTAACAGCAAGCAGATAAAAGACTTATTCTTAAAAACCCAATAATTACAACTGTCAGTGTTTTCTGTTCTTACAGAGCATGATAGTTGAAAGAAGAAACATGAAATGAATACAGATTTTGGCTGTATCTTCATATATGCAATAAAATGACCACATTCCATGCTAATAGACCATGTCTGAATCACCTGGGCCCTAAGAACATATTTGTTATTTATTTAACGGTTTCCAGCCTCATGTAGTTCACTCTAAGATTCTGCTAAGACATCCTCTTTTGTAAGAAATAACTAAAAAGGAGAAAACAGACATTAGCACTTCATAGAAGATCAGTGATTATAGCAAGTGCACCAAGGTTCAGTAAATGCCTCCCACTCGACAAGCTTCCAAAGTGAACACCACATGATGTTTACTCCTCACTAGGACCCATTTATAGATCTCTTACTCACCACTATCACAGTCATACATGCAACACTTAAAAAGAGGCATCAAGAAGCACTCCATTTAGGAGGAGACAGGGAGGTTACTGTTGGAGAACTGGCTCTTGTCTTTACCATACTGTTTAACCAGGCTGTGAAGCACAATTTAAATCCCCCAAACTCTAAAGATTCTAATCAACAGAAAGTGTTTACATACCATATTACTTGCAGACCAACAACAGGTATGGCTGCTTGAAGAAAATTTTACATCATTTGGAAAAATTGATAGAAAGGGTTAAAAAATGCCTCTTCAAATGTGCAAGTGGGAAATGAAGGTAATGACTTCTTATGGAGTTTGGAGACCAAGGAAAGAGTTTTATTCCCATAATGTCATTCAAAAGGCATCTGGCCATTCCTAGCAAATAGCACACTGGGAATGAAAAGGGTATCGGTTACAGTAAGGTAAGAAGGGGACAGAGGTCATGAACTTCTGTTAGTCTGGAGCAGAATTAGCCTAGAATTACAAACAGACTGGTCTTCATAAGGAAAAACCTGGGCAAAAGGTAAATCCAGGGACATGTCTTCTTTGATTGCTCTAGTGAATTGTCAATGTGAAATAAAGCCAGATTATCTCCTTAGACTCCCTAATTCTCCTACAGATCTGGTAAAAGCCTTGACCTTTCTGAGACAGTAACTAAAGTGCCAAGGAATCCACTTTAATTCATCTGCCCTCACTTCCCTTCATTGGGCACCACTTGTTATGATCATCTCCTGTGCAACTACTTTGATATTTATATCTTATTGGAATCACTGTCCACACAGATGTCAGAAGAAGCAGTAGGAAGTCAAGTGTGCTCCAGGTTAACATATTAGTACTGTGATGGGATGCCAGAGAGAGGTTTTATATTGCAAATGGGAGTTCATCCTTTGACTCCTTCCTAACGGTAAATGGTAGACTAAATGAAAGACCCTATAAATTAAACTCTGCTTTCTTGCATGATTTTTGCAAATTATTTCAACACATTTTTTATGTCTCTGTCAGGAAAATTCTCATTTATCTGAGCATCTATCATATGTCTTTTAAAATATATTTTCTGTCATGTATATTTTCTCTGCATGGTCCTGGGCAGCCTGTTCAAGGTAGCCCTACTTGAGCAGTGAGGCTGGACCACATGACTCCCAGAGGTTCCTCCCAACCTCAACTATTCTGTGTTCCTGTGAAATATTAGAAAGGTTAAATAATCTATGCCTTTTTTTTTTCCTTTTTTTTTTTTGACTCTACCTACAACCCATTGAAATATGTGGGGAAGCAGTTAAAATGGAGACATAGGTTCCATACTGGAACACATACATACAGAGTTTCAGAACAAACAAAAAAGGTCATAATTGTCATAAGTCTTATTTTTCAATTTGTCTGACAAAGAATGATAGGTAAAAAAATGTGCATTTTCCACCAAAACATAAAAATAATATTTATGATATCGAATTTTGCTTATCTTCAGCACGAAGAAATTATTGAAAGCCCTGTGCTCCCTTTCTCATACATATGTTGTTCCTGTAATTTATGTCTGAGTTCAGACAGTAGGACATGGGGAGTCAAGGACAGTTTTGACCCTTTCCACTGTAGCTCATTAACACACACACAGGCCGAGTACTGTGTAACAGCATGTCTAGTCAAACACAACAGACTCTTAGGACAAAAAACCAGTAAAGTGAAAACATTCCTTCTGTTATACTGTTATCAAAATTTCATGTTATCTTCACTGACACAATGCTTTGTCAGCAAAGGAACTTGCAAAAGAGATACAATTTAGCCCAGTGGATCTTAAATTACAGCTGTCAAATGGAAGTCTTCCAGATCAACATGAATTCTAAATTTTTGTTCTCTGAAAGACCTAATGTCAGAGAAGTCATGAGACTTGTCATAGGTTATAATTCCTTTATTTTTTTTCAGTAAGCGGAACTCAGATGTTGATGACCCAAATGCTAATGTGTGTGGTTCCTAACAGTCTACGATGTAGCAATCAGTAGCAGTTTCAAATATGAAAAAAAAATCCCTCAAATTTCAGCATTTCCAGTGAAAAATAAAGAACCTCTTCCCATAAACAAATATCCCTTCTTCTTGATTAGTACTGCTTCAAAAGATTGGGGGTTTGTAAATAGCCACAAAAGCTACAATCTCTAGAGCATGGAAATGTGTTCTGAACTTTTATCTCTTTAGCTTTATCAGTCACAGTTTTACTCTTGTTTGGGCATCTCTAGGCTGAGATGAGAAAGCTGCCTAAAACATCATGTGATGGGCTGTTAGTTTTCATTTAGATGAATTACCACCCTTAACGAGCACAGATTTTTTAGCTTATGGATTCATTATAAACACTGATAAAAATCAACAGTTTCTTAAAGGTGGGAAAGCATATGAAGAGGTGTATCATATCTGAAGAGTTCATAAAGAAACTATTTAAGGACTGATTATGTATAACACTTAAAAATGTTATTACAAAGAAAATCTAATATAAATTCTGATATATTTTCTGTTGCAGTGACTTTTTCTGGAGCTACCCTTAATGTTTTCTCTCCACAGTTTACATGTCTTGAAGTACAGTGGCTATAATATATGTTTGCCTCATATTAAATTCAAGTTTTCATTTCAATTTTCTGCTTTCCATTAACATTTTCCCTAAAAATTCTCATAAATTAAAATGTCACCCCTATGAAAAGGTTTTGCAGACCCATCTTCAGTTGCTTTGGGACTGTATGAGACCATTTGTGATTCATAATAGGAAGTAAAGATTAAGCAGTATATACTATATGTGATGATTAAAGTTGTTGATGAAGAACTGCAGTGGCTCTTTCTACCTCTGTTAATGAGAACTATGCTGCAACACTTCCTACCTTTTAAATTAGTGCCTTCTGAAGGAAGAAAAATACCCAAGTTTTTCCTCTGTAACCTTTTACTAAGCCTTGCTAAGTTCATGCAGGGTGTGCTCATAATTATTGTTCTTTGCAAATATTTATTAATATAGAGGGAAAATTGTTCTTGGGGTTTATGTTAAGCCATTCTCATTCACCTATACCATCTCTGCTTTAAAAGGTATTTGATTTCCAGTATAGGCATCACTCAAGGGCTTGGTCCCCTTTTTAAGGTATAGTCCTGACCTATTAACAAGTACATCCAAATAATCCATTAATGAGGCCAGATGACTTAAAGACCTTCCATAGCAAAAAATTTATGGCACTGAGATTTGAAAAAGATTTCTTGGACGGTTTAGTTGTCTTCCATTTTCATTCTCCATCATAGCAGAGAGGGAAACTTCAGGAATTATTGTTCTAGCAAATTCATCAGTAAGGAAGCCAAGGCCTAATCGCTGATCCTGCAAGGTGCTTATTACCTCCTCTGAGGTGCTACAAATCCTATTGATTTCTCCAATGATAACCAAAACCACTTAGCAGCTTGCAGGCACAGGGTGAAAAATAGCCAGTAGAAGTGTACCTGGGTGGTGGTGCACTGTGAAAATGAAAAGATATTGCTGGGTCCCCTTATGAACTGGTAGTTGTGATGTCTGCAGGACAAAGATACATACAAAAGGGACCAGGCTAAGCACTATTAGAAATAAAATAATGACTGGTAAAATACTCAGTACAGAACAACAACCCCAGCAATAAAAATCAACTACTAAAAGAGAAAGTCACAAAAAGATGTGACATTTAAAACAATGGGACATCTTTGTTGCACTGAGAGTGGTGAAGGCTCTGTAAGCAGGCACTCTGATGAAATATGAAATGCACCTGCTGCGAGTTAATTGCATGACTGGGGTTTCTAAACCAGCATGTGTCTCTGAAAACAAAGTTTCCAGCTAGGAGAAAATGTATATGGTGGTGAATGCTCTTGCTGCAGAGACTCCCTGCAGCCAGCACTCGGTAGTCCACCACAGAGGTGACTTGGGGAAAATGCCTCATAGGTGTCTGCAGCTCCAGTGTAAGGACAAGGACATAATGACTGTGTAACCAAAATTAAACATGGTCAAATAATTATAAAGCTAAACTACAAAATTCCTGGATTGTTTTAAAAGTAACTAATGAGTGTGGGGGCCATAGCCTTTGTGTTGGATCATGAGGTAACCCACCACAAGCACTACTGCTCCAAAAAGTCAAACCTTCTCATGTCCCACACAGGGCAGCACAAGCAGGGGGACCAAAGGCATTTTGCACCTCCCCAAGCCTTGCTGCTCTCATGGCACTCCCATTCTGGTGGAAACTTCACCCCACCAGCCCTGCATGTGCCTTAGCCGGGCATTCAGCTCAGAGAGACCCACAAACAGCTGTGTGGGCTGGCAAAGAGCAGATGTGCCTGGTGGTGAAGGAGGACATTTCATGAGGCATCTCACAGCCTTGCAATCCTCAGTCAGTAGCCTGGGCTGCAAAATTTTGTAATGATCTTAAAGAACAGCGTCTGTACAAGACCCAGAGTATCAAGGGTTTGAAGCTGCTGAACAACAGGTGTTGGAAGTACTTAGAAAGGTTATTTGGGGTCAACAAGGAGCGGGAAATGTAGCAAAACAAACCTTCTTGACAAAAGTGCCTGATTTAGTTTAAAAATTTTCATTCATTCTCAGTAAATTGAAAATCCCCATTTGTTATGTGCTTTTCTGTGAAAATTCAGGCCACTCAGTTTTGGTTTTCTAGAAAAATATTTGACTCTGGAAGGCTGAAATTTGGAAAAAGGTGACGTTATTTTTACTGGCATTTTTATGATATGATAAAGACTCTTCCAGTCAAATCCTTTCAGCAGTCTTATTGCAGCCTCTCAAACAGTGCAATAAAAGCCGTTGTAGGGGTGGGCTATCACCTTCAAGATTGTGCTGCCTCATGCCATGAGAACTCTAAAATGCATAGCCATGCTCCATAATTAAATGATGAACAATGATTTCCAAGTTGGTTTATTAGACAAAAGAGATCCTGGAGGAAGGCACTGGCCTTGGACTTCTTCTATGCTGGCACTTAATTTGTGCTAGCTGTCTAATCAAATATTAAAGCTTTACTCTAAATTATGTAGGAAACTTTCTCACAAATGTGAATGCAACATAGCACACAGCAAAACGCTGCTGCTGGAAAGGTTCTATGATTTCACACCTGAATGCTCACGTCTTTTGCTATTGTCATACTGCTGCCACTTAAAACTCCGGATAAGCTGGCATTTTCTCTAGAGACACACACCCAGTGCTAAGCAACACTGCTTGGTATCTGCATGGTTTTCACATTCAGAGAAGGGTTTAAAAATTATTAATACTTTTAAAATAAAAAAACTGGTAAGCAAAAGATTAAGAATTTTTATTTTGTAGGAGGTAGTAGAGTTTCAGGGACAAAGACTGAGGAAAGAGAAATATCTGGCATCCTACCAATTCCTATAGAGTCCTCAAATATGTGCCCTCATTGACTACATTTCTAAAGCACCCTTGGTCTTTGTTGCCAGCTGACATTTGTGGAGTTGATGGCTTTTCCTTTTCAAAAAAGTTGAGAAACTGAATGACAAAAAGCACATATTAAAATAATATTGAGTTGATAAATGACCCACATAAGCATCAGTTAGTCAGTTAAGACTGAACACGAAGCCTAATATTGGTTATTCATATGCAAAAATTAAGATATTGATACAAAGTTTTTCTTCCCCTATACTTCAGGTGAGATAGGCTATTTCAGAGACTCATTGATATGTAGAAAAGATGATTCAGTGTTGTTTTAATTTTGTAACCACACATAATTTTGCAGATATGATATGGGATGAGGGAAATTGTTACAAACCATAAAGTTCAGGGAACACAATATAAGGCAGACTGTGTGGTATGCTCATACATATGCAATGGCAAACCCATAGACACTCATCCTTAGCTTCCACACTGCCTGGTTTTTCACTTCCCATCATGCTTTAATACTGCCTGAAGATTTTTATTTTATTATGCTTAAGAATTCACATATTGTTCAGGATGCCAGCTCTGCCATTCATTTTTTATTGCAAATACTTTCCATTTCTCATGCAACTTTAATGGCTGAGGAGAAAGGTCTAAGCACTAGGTGTTGACTGGTTAGACTTTCAAAAGCTGTGAGTTCAAACCTTGGCAAGGCAGACTGTTGTCTTTCATTTGTCCCTTAAATAAAAAGGTGCATTTCATGCTGGCTTTAGAAAGGACTATGTAAAAAAAACCCAATGTTTTATTAAACAAAGTCCAATTATGTATATCCTGAAGGTAATTGATTTTGAGGTTGTTTTTACATACACATTATGGGATTAAAACTGTATATATTTATATCATGACTGATTATGAATTTCAAATTCCAGGGCAATGAAATCAGAACCAAACAGCCTCTTGGTGTACTGCAAACACGACCTTTCTTCCTTCGGTCAAGGAAAGGGGGAAATGACAAGAGAATTATCAGGTTGGATAATTGCGGGAGAAAAAACCGTTTGCTTGATTTGTTGCTTGAGAGTTGGCACGGGCTGAGGCTGCTGAAATTTATTTAAAATGCAATGAGCTTTTGTACCTTTGAGTATGCCAAGAGTCAAACTGGTCCAACATTTTTCTGATGGAACATTTCTCCACTGGGAAAGTTTTTTGCTCTGAAAGTGTAACTTTTTATGGAAACATTTTGCTTTCAGCGGGTCTCCTGATGCAACATGGAATACTGAGCACGAGTGGTCTGGCCAGTTTCTTATCAGTCCCTGCTCTGGCTCCCTGGCAGCTGGTCAGGAGGCTGGAGCAGCTCGTGTGCTTTGGGGCTTCCAAGGGCCAACAACTTCAGGTCTGCTAAACTCAGAAACCCTAATCCCTGCTCAACGCTCCCAACATCCAGAAGTTGCTGAAGATATTTAGTTTCTCAAATCAGTGGAGAAATATTCTGGGTTTTAAACTGTAAATAGTATGGTTTAATCCCAGCCATTCCTGCTCCTTTATGGTTCAGCTGGAGGCAGGGCCCATCTCTCCAGTGTAACACAAAATTGGCATGTCCAAACTGGTTCCACAGCCTCTGCCTCATCTCAGTCTCCTGCTGCATTGGTCTGCACCTTAACTCAGGTGTGTGATGCCAAACACTTTAGTGCTGCCCTTTTAGCTTCATTTTGACAAATACAAACTCTACAAATTATACTGTATACCCAATCTCCTCCAGACTCAAAGACTGGTCCATTAGAAGTTAGAATTTTTTTAAATCAAATAAATTTTCTATTAATTTAATTTTCTTCTTGGTGATTTGACCATGAGGGTTCACTGCTCTCCATTTTTTGTCTGTCCTTGAAAATATATTTTTAAATGCCCCAGAATGACGGGGTCAAGAACCAAGCCCACTGTACATGTCATGCAGCACTCACACATATAACAATAATTATAATAACAATGATAAAAACCTCTTCAGCCCACAGAGATTTCTAGCACACAATAAGACGCAATTCATTACACAAAAATTTGAGACAAAGGGAAGAATAGGAAAATCACAACTCAGTTATGTTGGGTATAATAATGAGCAGACTTGCAATAGGAGCTGCTTGTCTGCTGACACACAACAAAGACTATTATTTTCATGCAGCGGGCTTCCTGAGCCCTCTCAGGGCAGTATTTGAAAGCATTTAGCTGATTAAACATGCAAACCCCCTAGGAGTTAGGTACTTAAGGTTTCTTTGGGTATCCGATGAGATACCCGTCTGCAACTTCGTGGAGCTTAAAGTATGTTAGAAGCCTGCCCTCTAGTTTCCCTTAAGAGTTACTGCCACGGTGCGGTATTTACCGATATGTTTTGACTGGGATTTATCTCACTGTAACAGTTATTTCCCTTTCTTTCTCCACCAAACAACAACAACAACAACAACCATAAAAACCCCAAACCCACATAAGTGCACTTGGCAATGTTCTCTACTAGAATCATGACATAAGTAGAGTTGACAAAACTCCCATGATTTCATTTGAAAACTAGTCCTTTGGAAAAAAATAGTCTTTATTAACGGCAAACCCAGTGGTCATGAGAAGAGAAATGACTGACAGAAAAGAGTCTTTTGCATTTTTAGCACTTCACATAGCTGAAGAAGCTGCATGACACACATTACTATTGAGAAGAGGCTAGGGGATGTAAAAAAGAGAACATTTCTGTGGTATCCAGGGAAACCCAGAGGGGCAGCAGCACGACCTAACTGTTTCTGCTATTAGAGTGAAAGAACAAAAATGCAGTAGTGTAATTTCTACAAATCCTTTTTGTACAGAGGGCCTCCTGCCCCTCAACCCACTGCCACAGCAAGTGGGGAAGGGGGATCATCCTGCAGATGCTCCTCTGCTGCTGCCTGGTGTGCTCCCCCACTTTACAACCGAACTGCAATTGAAGTTACAAAGAGCATGATCCCACTTTGCTCCTAGTGAGGACTTTGATAGGATCCAGGTTTGTTTGGAAGCCTCAGCAAAGGGATGCAGCTCTGCTTTAATTTCTGCTCTTTCAGGATTTGTCAGGGATTTCATGAGCACTCAAGTAGTTCGAAGCTCTGTGAGGCAACCACTACTGCTCTGTGCTGCTCTGCAACTAAAAGCAAAGAGGTGTCCAGAGATCCCAGCCAGCTGAAGTGACATTTAGTGGTCCCTGATGGGCTGCAAAGGCAGAGGAGGTTATTTCTCCAAAACTGTGTGGCTGGTGTGGAGCCATGTGGCTCATCACCTTAGTAGAGCTCCACTGCAGGAACAAGGAGGGGCAGCATGGGGCTGTTGGGGCTGGGGCAAACCAAGTGCTGCTGAACCAGACACAATAGCTATCCCTAAGCTCTCTCAGACTGATTTCTTTGTTCTTAATGCATTAGCAGCAAGAGCTGTGATATTGGAGACACTGAGAAGGGGCTCCTCTCCAAGCACAAAAACAGAAGCCTCAGCTGTCTCTATTTGGGCAGCAATATCCAATTTATTCATCATGAATTCTGCCTGTTCTGCCACCTTACTCAGTCTGTACTGCAAATAGCCCACATTTGACTTTCTGTGCTAGTTACAGTTTCTAAAAATGCTCCTTTCTCCTGGTTATATGGCTTCTTCCCAACAGAATTCATAATGTATGAGTGAATGTTGTTCTATATAAATATAGTGTACATCTGATATGCCTACAGATAACATCCCAGCACTATTGAACCATGATTAATCATGGTACTGTTCATCCACCTGTTTTCTATCAATATAACTCTGGCATGTGCAATAAAAAGAGAGGTCCTGAGACAATGGTCATGTCCCTGCAAATACAGTTACAGATAAGATGGAAATTGGCTATGGTTTTATTTTCAGTCTATTCAAATCAAGACTGAGAGATCTCTGTGCATTTTGCAAGTACTTTTCCTGAAATACTTAGCACTTCATATGAGACAAAATACATTGAAAAAATATAACAAACCGGAGGAAAAAGAAGGGTGGTAAGAAAGTGCCAACTCAAACCCCAACATAGTCCTTCCATAGCCCATATACTCTGCAGCTTCTTCTGAATATTTAACACTCTCATCCTAAGTTTTGTGGCCACTTTGCCATGGAAAAGTGAGAGGTCTTAACCAGCTTGGAAAATTTGACAGCCATCTTGTACATAACCCAGAGGATCTCTTAAGAGATGGAAAAGCATGAAAGCAAGACATCATATGCATGCTGCTAATTTAACTTGACAGGTAACAGAAAACTGTATATTCTGACATCTGGTCTATGCAAGATATGCTTAATTCCTCACATTATCTTGCTTCTTCATAGGATTGCAGGTAGTATGGTACTTTTTCTCTGCCTATTGATGAGTAGTTTAAGATTTGCTACACACATACATGAGGTTCTTTCACATCAGTACCCAGTATATATATGCATACATTATGTATTTACACACATACCTACATAAATATGCTTACATATGAGTGTGTATTTATATATATATTGTGTTTATAGCACTTTATCATTTGTTAGAGTTGCAAATGTAAGCCCTTATTTTCCCATGGAATAGATAGATTTCTCTAAAACCAAAAATGAAAGTGTTACAGCATATTGCCTGTATGAGTCTGTACTGTTAATACTTGATTTCCAATCTGTGACTGGCAAGAATTTTAAATGAGTTATTAGAATTGAGTGGAAGACATATGGGAGAACTAAACTTTCCCATGGCACCCTGTTTCAAAACACAAATTTGTTTTTCAACTAAACAAACTGAAAAGAAATAAATATGTTTCAACAGAGAAATACAAGGCAAAGGTGAGAAGAATCACCTGCTGTTAAAAAAACAGGCACCCAAGACCAATTATATTTTGGCGTTAAATTTGCACCAACATGATCTACAGATTCTGTGGAAAAGATTTCTTTTGCTCAGGTCTGCAGAAAAGCTCTTCTCAGAGTGTGCATGTAGCAGCTCCTGTTGGAGCACTTGCAAAGCTGTACCCACACAAGTCTTGGATCTGACTGCAGAAAGACACAGAGGCACACACAATCTTAACAAAGAACCATATGCAATTTCAATATTCAAATCTGGAAGGGGATTTTGAGATGCATTTAAGTGATTTAGGAGCACAGTTCCCACTGAGTGGTATAAGGGTTGTGCTCAATACTGGAGGACAGAGTTCCAGCAATGTAGATCCCTAAAGTGCAAATGAGATGCAAATGCTTAAGCCCAAAACTGTAATCCTCAAAACCATCATCCAACTACACCATAACCTCAAACTGTGCTTATGCCCATCTACAAATACCTGAGTTTAGATAAACCTGTTTGTCTGAGTATGAGGGAGTATGTAACCCTGAGCAGCACCCAAGAAACTGGTGGGTTTCCACAGAGACCTTCCTCCTCAGCACCTGCCTAATTGCATCAGACTTTGCACAAGAACACAGCAGCAGTCACCCTGGTTTCTTTTAAAGCACAGCTTGAGGAAACTGTTGCTACACAAATTAGCCTTTAGACATGGTACACAGCAATCCACAGGATAAGGCACACAGAAGGAAGTTTCCTTATTGCCAGCTGAGCTCAACATTGCTAAGCTGCCATCAGGCTCACTTGTCTACAGATTAATTTTAATTCATTTCTGCACAGTAGCCGAGCTTTAGCTCAAAGTCTACAAAGGGCCCCCCTGCCAAGGTAGTCTGCAGCCTCCAGAGAAGCAAGAATTGTGCATTTTAATCCTTTTGAGGCAAAGAAGGACCTGACCTGCTTTATTCATGCTTTCTGGCTGAGTATGTGTGATAATCACTGAGGCAAAGTAGAAGGGAGGGGCCACCACCACATTCCTTCTCTTGTGTATTTGCAAATTTTTATTCTTGTTTTTTTTAAAAAAAACTAGGAGCCAATCTGGAAAAGACAGTTCACACTGTAAATGCAGTGTGAGGGAAAATGTCTCCTGGCTTTATGCAGAGCATGGATGAAGCCTCAGGGAAGAATTTGTTTCTGTTAGCTGCATCTAAAGAGCTCTTCACACAATCTTCACCATGCAACCTGCAGAGGTGGCTGAAGGGTTCTTAACAGCACTTGCAGGACCATCTTCTTGAGATGGCAGAAGTGTGGGCTTCTGCAGGGCAAAAGATTTCTGAAGGGACCTGTGTGATCAGAGACACTGAGGACTACAGGTGAGACAGGGCTCTCTCTACCTCCATTTTCCTCTCCCTCTAACTTTGTATGTCTCTTTACAACTAATTTCCTCTTCGGAGGAACCAGGACTTGTCCCTGAGGAATGCTAGAGAACCCTGGAAGGGGAAGACAATGCTGGCCTTCATCCAGCCCTTGGGACACAGCAGAAGGCAGTGCCATAGGCTGTGAGCCATCTATTCTCCACTCCTGTCTGCCTGCCCTCAGGGTTTGAGGCACTTCAACTCCCCTGTTTCATGGTGAAGCCAGCCAGCCAGCCAGTAGGCGTTTGACAGAAGGCAGAGTCCAGGCAGTTGTACGCACTGGCAGATCATGCAAGAGGACACTTCCACGGTAAAGACATGCACTGGGAGACACAGAGAGGTAGTGCCTCTCTGAGGCAGATGAGAACACAGCAGTGCAATGATGGCTGTCTGGAGCTGCCTGCATCATTCCCTTCGACATATATCTGATCCCTGTGCTGTTAATAAAATTCCAGACACTGCTGAGAGATGTGAAGGAATGCTCCGCTGGGTCACGGTATGCTAATGCTGTTGCAATGGCTTTCATACCATGGGCTTGCCTGGATGAAAATGGCTAAATACCACAACTCAGTGCAAGTAGGGTCTCAAGGAATTAACTTTGCTGAAGGATGGTCAACCTTTGGCCCAAAAAGGAGGCTTTTAGCCTCGGGTCAGCACAAGTTTCTCGGAGAGACAGTCTCCACTCACCTCTAAGGTGTTTATTAAAGTAAGGCATTGAAGAAGTTGGAGCTAACTGCTCTATTTGCCATGTTGCCTTAGTGAAATAGTTTTCTTTAATTTCAACCAAACTGCAAATAACTTCATGCTTGGACATGACCCACTAAGCTGCTGCTTGTCGACTGAGCTGTGATGTTCAGCCAGGTTCAATCTCTTGTTCTCTGACACCTTCACTGAGGTTTCCATGGTTTTTCATAGACTTTGAAACATGCACGTGCTCAGCAGTGGCTCAGGCGTTGTCTACTTCAGGGTTAAATTGTAGTAATGGGACAGACAACATGTAGCTGAAGAACTGATTTGCCCCAGAAGTAACTGTTCAAATATATGATAGCAAATCTATTCTGTGACAGAATAAAAATTTTAAAAGCATATAAAAATCAGAAAGAGATGCATTACTGCCTTATGGCCTCACTTGTTAATTTTTTTAATGAAGGGTTTGAACTAAAAAAAGGCTACATTTGTGATATACCCATCTGAACTCACTTGCCTTTCTTCAAAATGGACTGAAATACTGAAAAATATGGCACTTGTTTTCACAGCCAGAGCTCTTCTTTTCTTGAGAACTAAAAGTGAGAAAGAGTACTTTCTATTTTCCCAAACAAATGCTTCCATTTAAAGCCTAAACATACAGATCAATTCAACTATTTTCAGGCAAAACCACAAAACCAAGGAAACTGAGAAGTTCAAAAGTAGAAGGTTCGACCTGCTTCGTTAAGTGTTTAATGAAAATCCAAGATCCTTCATTAGGAAAGGACATACTCTATTCTGGTCTTTAACAATCTTTGGGAAGGACACTGCACTCAAGAACAGCATGATTTGCAAACAGAAAAATTGGAGGTTTGATTTTCACTGTACTCTGCCTATTTCAGCTCAAATATTTGGTTTCAAGTCTTCAGATATAAATTTTCTTCCATTTCAGTACATACTTTGTGTTGGTTTCATCTTTTATATAAAGGCAGCACCTTTCAAAGCTTTGAAATAGCACCATCTAGTTATTGTCATCATCCCTCCCTCAGAACAGGAGCAGTTTGGCTTTGGGGGAAGCTTTTTGTTCTTTGATGTTTCCTCTGTAAAAGCAATTTTGCCAATGCTGCTCTCCCTCTTTGTGCACAGCAATGTTTCTGCTGCCACTGTTGTTGAAATGCGCTGCCAGGGCAGCGGGCACGGCACGGTCAGCCTGCTCCTCCCGGGGTTCATTTGCTAGGAAGCAGGGCAAGTACAGCCATCACCCTCTTCTTCCCTAAGTGCATTCACGGCCACAGCTATTATTTGCTTTGAGATTACATTTCTGTGCCCTGAAAGGCTCTATAAGGCCATGTGGGAGTAACAGTAATTTTAAGACAAGGTTTGCTCCAAGGCAACAAACAAGAACAAAGACCCAGGAGAGCTGAAAGCTGAAGGACTCGATTTATTTTTTTTATCCGTTGAATAACCGAATTATTAAATTAAAAGCAATACTACATCAACTTTACCAAAGTGGGGGAGTAAGTTCTCAACACTGAGGGTTTTATTCTGCTTTTATTGAATCCATGTCTGTACATGGACCTCAGTCATTTGCAGTCAGAAACAAATCCAGCCATACCACTAAACTGCAGGAGGGAAAACCAGGCTTTACACTTGTTCCCAAGTTCAAGTAAAGGTTAGTTCAGCTGAGTTTCCTTTTAGCTAGCTACAACCTGCAGCAAATTGAATTTAAAAAAAAAACCAAACACGAACAACACTGAGAAACAAAACTAATACATATTCCTGAAGGAAATGCTCATTTGTGCTGTGTCCTTTGTTCTCTTAGTACATGGAAATACAGTGTATTTGAGACTGCTGCAACAAATCAAAGGGGAATTAGGAAGTTAAAACAGCAGAAGACAGGGACAGCAAAAAACAGTGACATCTGCATCATAATATTTCCTCAGCTATGTTGCTGGTGGGACGATCAATGTTGGGATCATGGTCATGGTGAGCTCTACCTACATCCAAAGTTCTACCTATATACAGTGACCTCTACCATTATACAATGTCATTCTCAGAAGGAATTTGCAAACAAGTGTGAAATGGAGGTAGCCATGGCACTAAAAGAGTGACATTTTTCAAAACAAGGCACACAAGGAGCAATTTGGTGGCTGAAGCAGGTGTAATTCTAAGTACAAAGCAGGGCTCATGACACTTGTAGATAGCCTGCTCCCAGACAGGTGTCACAAGGTTCATGCCACATTGAGCCAGCTCTGAAAGAAATGACAAAGTACAGAGATACAGAAATTTATGTGGTTCCTGAGCACAAGGCTGTGAAAACATAATTAGGTAGTCTTCTATCAAATGAAATGTATAAAAAGTATAAAACAAAATGATGAGGCACTAAATTTGGAAGAAAATCTGTTTGATTATCACATCAGAGCTGTGATATTTCAGATCATACTGTCAGCTTAATTGGCTACAATTTATGTAGATTTGATAAAACTATCTGAGCTGTTACTAATGTGGGAAGTCACACTTCATGTATTCAAAAGCAGTTAGCCTTTTCACTCTGATGAAGGCACTTGAAAACCTTTGTGTGGAACACATTTTGAACTGTGTAAGGTTAGAACAATTGGAACTGATAATTATTTTGGGTTTCTGATGATGCCAGTGCTCCGGGCATAGCTAACACTGGCAGGAGAGTTCCCAGAACAGATAAACAGCATTGCTCTCATCTCACTCATAGCTCTTTACAGTGATCAGGATCATCTTGTTCCTGCTCTCCAAACAGTTTCTAATCTTGATGGTTCCCTGGTTACAATTCATTCTGCATGGGTTTGTATGCATGTGCTTCAGGGTAAACATCATTTAAGTCACAGAACCTTCTCTAAATACCTGGACCTGTCCACACAGCAAATAACTGAAGTTTTAAGGATTCCTGATATCCTATTCTGAGATTTCCAAGAGGAATATATTCCAGTGGTAGTTGTTGTTTGATGCGGCAGTTCATTCATACTAACTCCTAACACATCTAGCAGTGATAAGCAAGAAAAAGCCTGCTGACTGTATTCCATCCTCACACTTCACTGATCCTTCCACAGCTGGTGTCTCCAGAAGGCCACTTCCCCTTCTGAGCTTCTTTTGAGGGATATCACCCCAGAAATTGCATCTAATGGAGGGAATTGACTGAAAAGTTCATGACCAGGTAAGCAACAGAATGATCACAGGGAACTAGTTAGTAAATAGCAATGATTTTAATTTTTTTTTCTAATGATAATTCTCAGCTTTCAGACAAGATTCTTGGGATTTTCTTCCAGAAATGGCTCTCACTTGAGAATGGAACAGAGATTTTTGGGACCACATTACTAGCATGGGAAGCATTTTGTTACTTTAAGGGAATTAATGTTCCAAAGGGAGAGGCTCAGTGAAGAAATTTCTTCTATCTGTATGTAGAGGCCTGTTCATCTCCACATCTGCAAACTCTCTTCCATGTGGTGAGGGAAGAACAGTAAGTAACATGCTCATGTTCTAAAAATGAATAGAGAATTCTTTGAGCTATTACTTTGTGCTTATCTCTTTCAGGAATAAAAATCTCTACTTGAAGATACAGTTTGGAAATAAAATACTCTTTTTTGCATATTTTGTATTTTAAAAAGATACAATCATCTGTTCTTGTAGTTTGCTTTGCTTTTTCAGTATTTGTTTTGAAGTTATTAGTCAGTTTTGAAAACCACAAAACAAAATCTCTTCCTAACTGGTTTATGTAGAAGTATTTGTTGTTCATAAGAATATGCCCTGTTCTTCCTCAGCAAAATCCATATCCTAGCATATACATTCAAACTTTCTTAGGCATCTAGAAAGCAGACCCTCTCCAGTATGTTTTTCTCATAATTTCCACTATTCAGCAAGAGAATGAGAAGGAAATCTCTACTTGACTTGCAAAGGCCTGAGGAATGCCATGCTGGGGGCTTACACAGCATTGTGTCAATGGTAGAGACTCCCAAATTGTGATAGACAGCTGCAGGCCACACTAGAGGCAATTGTGCTGGTTTTGGCTGTGGTGGAGTTAATTTTCTTCACAGTGGCTAGTATGGGGCTAAATTTTTGATTTGTGCTGAAAACAGTATTAGTTTTGCTCTTGCTGAGCAGTGTTTAAACAGAGCCAAGGCCTTTTCTGCTTTTCTTATTGCCACTCTGGCAAGGAAGTTGGAGGTGAGTAGGAAACTGGGAGGAGATATGGCCAGGACAGCTGACCCCAACTGACCAAAGTGATATTCCAGACCATATGACATCATGCTTATTATCCAAAGTGGAGGGAAGAAGGAGGAAGGTGGGGGACGTTTGGAGTGTTGGAGTTTGTCTTCCCAAGTAATTGCTATGCTTGCTCTCCTGGAGATGCCTGCCCATGGGAAGCAGTGAATGAATTCTATGTTTTGCTTTGCTTGCTTGCATGAATTTTGCCTTGCCTACTAAGCTGGCTTGATCTCAACCCACAAGTTTTCCCATTTTTACTCTTCCATCCTCTCCCCCTCACACTGATGGGGAAGCGAGTGAGTGCCTATGTGGTACTTGGTGGCTGGCTTGGTTAAACCACAACAACTAAATTATTTTCTTCTGAACACAGAAATTCTGGAAAACAAACCATGAATCACTATTTTTTTGCTCAAGGAGATAACAGGACTCCAAAGGTTCTTCTGACACTAAATTATGGCCTGGAGATTCCAGTTTTCTTTTTGAGAAGAAATTTCTAGCTCTTCTGTTTTAAAGTCTGAAAGCACGTTATAAGTAGACTCAAAAAATCTGGAAGGCAAACCAAAAGAATCTTAAACATGCTGTTCGAAATATCCTATATACCCTCAACTACCTAGGTTCTTAGGACAGTTTTACAAACTGAAGAAGTGATCTGCCAAGAGTGATGGCTGGCCACGAAATCTGAAAGTGCTGCTAATCTGGGAGTTCTGAACTGAAGACAGCAGGATGGTAGGAAAACATAGATAGAAAAAGACAAGAGCTATTTTGAAATTAGTATAGGCCACACAATGAGTAGGTCCAGGGATGGCCCATCACTGGCCACCACTGAAAAGACCTTGGCTCTGTCCTCCTTGCACTCTGCCTTTAGGTACTTACATACACTGATGAGATCCCCCCAAACCACCTCTGACTTTGGCAGAAGGCTCCTGCAGAAATTCTTGCAACACAGCCTCCTTCTTTACCCCATAGTTTCCACTCCAGCTAAGGAGATGTTACCTCCTAACCTACCTTGGTATCCTCTGGATGCAGGATTTCCTCCTCTCATACAAGGTCTAGTTTGGACTTAATCAAATTAACACATTTTCCTAAAACTGTGGGACTCTTTCAAGAGTTCACAGCATGTCAGAGTTCCTCTACCAGCAAAGCACTGTTGTGTTTCTGGAGAAAAAGGCAATATCCTTGCTTATAACTGTCCAGCAGCTGAAGTGTATCCCTCAGGCCCATGTGAGCACAGGAGTAAGAGGCAATCACTAAATTGTGTCAGTGCAGTCAGACACCAGGAGAGGTAAATGGCTCTGCTAACTGAGATGCAGCTTCAGAGCAGTAGATAGCACAAAACTTAGTACTTAGGGGACAAAGCTATAATGTGCATTTTTAGCCCAGGGTTACTGACAAATTTTTTTGTAACTAATTAATAGCAACACCAAGGAACACCTTGTTTATATGGGTACAAAAGCTCTACTCCCTAATGGTATCTTTTCTTCCCTAAGTGACACCAATCTCAGAGGCTGCTCTGCTGAAGAGATTTCTCATTTTATGCTGGGCAGGATTATGTTATAGAGGAGCTAGTGCTGCAAGCAATGCAGAGGCTAAGCTGCCCTGGGAACTTTTTGCTAGATGTATAGTCTTCAGCCCTCAAAATACAACTCCCTTGCTTCTGTAACGTGACAACAAAACTACCTTCTGCAATCAAAACATCCTTCCCCAGCAGAGTACCAGGTAAAGACAACAGTTTATCTACAAGTACCAGCTGCATGAGAGAAACCATGTCATGGGTGGTGTGATGGGGATGCTGACAAACCCTTTCTCCAAACACAACCAAACCACAGTGCTGGGAGTGCTGCCTGGATGTCCATGACAGACTGTTTTGTAACTTCAGGGCAGTAAATTTCTCTTCTAGCCTTTTGAAAAGGTCCTTCAGTAAGTACAAAAGTCTCCTTCAAGAGGAAAAGACTAGACCACTTTAGCTGAAAGTTCAGGTCCTCTGAAACAGAAGTCCAGCATTCAAACTCCACAGCCCTTCATGGAGCACAGTAAAATGTCTTGTTCCAGAGCCCCCCACACTTCAGGACACAAAATGTGAAGGAGTACAGAATGAAGAACAAACATGAGCTGCAGAAGTAGATGGTTGAAGTTATGTATATTCCCAGGTGAAATGCCAGTTTGTGCTCAAGCCCATTTTTAGGTATGATCGCCATACTAGTTATCACATGAGATATCACAACAATCAGGAGTAAATCTTAGATAGCAGGCTCAATTTGTCACAAATTAAATGCTTCCTACCATTATTTATTTAATAGAACATATATTTTTAGCTTGTGATATTTTGTTACTATTTTATTTTGCATGTGCTTTGCTCCTGTGCATGTAGAAATGAGCAGGTGTGAAGGAAGCAGCTACAAAAAAAAAATTGTAGACGGAGAAACGGGAAATGAATCACAACTCGGGTGTATATTAAAACTAGCTACATCTAACACATCATCTACAGGTCTCTGGAAGAAAAAAATCATTATGACAAAGCAGAGTATGCTAATTATTTAATTAGAGATGATAGACCAGCATCAGGGGATGACTGCAGGAATAGCTTAACTGAGGAGCACTTGATGACCTTCAGTGGATCGAGCTTCCTGACATCTCACTAATTATATCCCTCCCACAAACCGTTAGGCTCACAACTATGATCTTAGTAAGTCAATATTCATGTTTCCTAATTTGGAGAAGAGCAATACCAAAGATATTTAACAGAAGTTACTCTAAAGGGCAAATCATGTAGGAATGAGTTTGTAAATAATGAACCAACCTACTGCTTTGAGGGTTGCTTATTTTGCTGCTGGTTTTGCACTCTCTTAAACTGAGCAAGATTATATGGATCAAAATTAAAACAAAATTAATCATCTTAACTTGCAATTTACTGAAACTATCCCATGATATATGACAATACAAGGACTTAAAGTTGGAAATAACTGCTGTAACTGTAAAAGCTTTGGAATTTTTGACTGCTAATATAAAATTTTAACATTTTTATAGTACCTTGTTATAGAATCACAGACTAATGGAAATTATCCAACGTATGTATTTCCCACAGAGTACTACAGAAAATATAAAAATAATATTTAAGGGAAATCACTCAATAGTGAATATCTGAGAAGACTATAGTAGTGATGTGAGAAGGAATTAACTTCCAAACTGTGAAAACCAAAGAACACCCCCATTTCTCAGTACACATTCTGCACCAGCATGTTCTATTGATCAGTTTAGTGTTCTTTAGAGAGCATCACATCCAAAGGATGATCTGTAACCCCTTCTTGGAGATGGAGCAAAGTATCAGGCAGATGTGAGTGTGGATTTCTTGCAAATAAAGACAATCTTCACTGGATTGGCATGGTCAGTCATTAAACAATTCTATGACTATATTACATTTTGTACAAGGCTACAGGTCATGACAAAAACACCTGAACTGATGAATGTCCTCTTATAGGGGATGATCCTCAGATTTAGTATCTTTCGAGGCTGCTGGATATGGTACGTTTGATTTACATCTCAATTTTATGCAGAACTCATGCACGTATTTAGATCTGCACAGCATCCAAACCCAAACTCCCAGGGTCCCTTGAGTACAGTGTCTGCAATCCTTCCAGCAACTAAGTTTTCACACATGATCTGTGACTGCACTTCACAAAATCTAGAAATCTCTATCACTGTTAGAACCTGATAAACAGTACATCAAAAGAAGGACAGAGACAGAAATTACTTTATTATAACCTCACCACTTTCAAGATACCCTTTACTATGCTTACCTTTCTGTAGAAATCTCTTCTTTAGAGTGAACCTCTGGGCATGCCCCACATATTTCTGTCAGATTCTTTATGAGCTAATCACTAAAAAACTGTTTTAAATGTTGAAAATAGCAATCATCTGAGAATAAACATGGGGTTAAATTTACATCCAAATATCTCTTACAGAAAAAGCCTCTTTAAAGTCTCACACTAAAAACTCGTATTTCTCTGGGTAGTGATTTAGTGCAATGACTACAATGTCACATCTTGCAAAATATTAATTTTTCTTTTCCCAAGTTTTCTGAAGAGAAAGACTCTGTTGTTTCTTTAAAATAACAAGAACATTACAACACAGCAGGGTAAAAGCAAGCAACAACTGAGCACTCTTTCCTTCCAAATGGTGCATTTATGCTGTACATAAAAAATAAGCTAATGATGCAGTGCGCATTGGGGCAATTCACTCAGATTTTATGCCATTTCTTTTAAGATTCCTTGTCCTTAGCACTTCTGCATTTCCAGAACCCTTTTTTGCTTCTTTCTGTTTTCCTCTGTTCTTCATTTGTGTTTCTGTGCAGCAAATTGCAGATGATGTTCTTTTATTCAGTTTAGCTCCTCTGCCTCTCTTCACAATAAATAGGATTTATCAGTCAATATGCAAAACTGGCAATTCAGGTGACTAATATGTGACACAACTCTCTTTTTCTTACTGTAGCCAAGGTGGGGTTTTTTTTGTATTGAAACTTCTCTGTACATCTTAGTTTTCTTTGTAACTGACTGATGCATCTTTACTGACTCAGGCTTTTCAAGGAAAATCAGGATAATTTCACGGACAGAAATTATAATTAATTTCTATCAGGCTCAGAATGCAGAATAGAGACTTATGGAACTTGTTTGAAATCATATGGAAATGATTCTGAAATTGGTGTTGAAGTGCTGAATATTTCCTTTTTAATAAAACAATCATAGAATCATAAGATGGTTTGTGTTGGAAGGGACCTTTGAAGATCATCTAGTCCAACCCCCCTGCAATGAACAGGGATGTCTTCCACTAAATCAGGTTTGCTCAGAGCCTCTTTCAGCCTGACCTCGAATGTTTGTAGTCATGGGGCATCTATCACCTCTCTGGGCAACCTGGTCTAGTGTTCCACCACTTGCATTGTAAAAAACTTCTTCCTTATATCTAGTTTGAATCTAGTCTCCTTAAAACCATTACCCCTCGTCCTACTGAAACAAGACCTACTAAAAACTCTTTCCTCATGTTTTTATAAGTCTCCTTTAAGTACTGAAAGACCACAATGAGGTCTACCCAGACTCTTCTCTTCTCCAGGCTGAACAACCCAGCTCCTTCAGCCTGTCTTCACTGGAGAGATACTCCAACCTCAACTTTGCAGCCATCCTCTGAACCCAATCCAACACGTCCACCTCATTCCTACATCACAGACCCCAGGGCTGGTTGCAGTACTCTGGATGGGGTCTTACCAGAGTGGAGAATCCCCTCCCTTGACCTGCTGGACATGCTGCTTTTGATGCAGCCCAGGACATGGTTAGTTTTCTAGACTTCAGGTGCCCGTTACCAGGTCATATCCAGCTTCTCATCCACCAACATCCTCCCCAAGTCCTCCTCAGGACTGCTATCAATCCGTTCCCTGCTCAGTCTGCAATTTTTTCAGGCATTTGCTCAGACCCACATACAGGACCTTGCACTTGGCCTTGTTGGACCTACTGAGGTTTCACGGGCTCACTTCTTGAGCTTGACCGGGCCCTGCTGAGTGCCCTCCTATCGTTCAGGTCTGTCAGCTGCACTGCTCCTCTTGGTGTTATCTGCAAATCTGCTGAGGGTGCACTTTATCCCACTGGCTGTGCCCACTGATGAAGATATTAAATGGTACTGGTCCCAGTACTTACCCTTGAGAGGCACCACTCATCACTGATCTCCATCCAGACAGTGACCAAAATAAGGTAAGTATGAGCTGTAGTTCTAGTAATAGATCAGGGGCTCAATCCAGAGGTGTCTGGTGCTGCCTGCAGTGCCTGAGGGTCCCTACCTGGTGTTCATCTGCCACTTCAGAGGAGCACGTATCTCCCCAACATCCAGTCTCATATTTCCAAGCCTGATATATGTATATAGCAAATCCTTGGATGCCACAAATAGCACTGGGTATGTTTGTGTGATCAGATACATGGAGCCATAAGCACATCAATTTTGAATTACATAAATAAATTTATATCTAATAAATAATGTTCCAAAGGAGCTTTATAAAAATGTTGACCTACTTGTCCACCTCTGCATTAAATTTATTTGCATTGTAAAACATCTATTTGTAGTTAGATTGTACAAATACAAGGCTTATATTTTGCAAAAGTGGAACTTGTACTTGTGAAGCAAGATGTTATTTTTAAGCTGATTCCAATATTCCTAATACACTGAATTCCTAATATGTTGAATAAACAATTTGTTAGGCCAGTTGATGGGTGCCATGTGTCATTAGATATAGTCTTCAACATGATCTATGTTTGAAATAACAGAGAATATCAAGGGTTATGACTTCTTATATTTTGTCTTTGAAGTGTGGGGTGTGACTCCATTGAAGTAATTGGAAAGCCATCTTTTCACAGGTTTCTGGATCAGCCTGCTCTTCCTAGAGCCATGCAAAACCCCCTTCTTTTACTCACCTGCTTCTTCCAGCTACTGTTCAGCTTTGGGGACAAATTTCAGCTCACTTTTTATGTTCTGAATCTCTGACAAGTTGACAGCAGGACCTGGAAGTTTCTTAGCTCCTGGGAGATGTTTCTTGCTTTTCTCCTCCTCTGTCAAAGCAGGAACGCTCTGCACAAAAGGACATCAGTGATCATACTGCTGCAATAGCAACCTCTTGAGCATGAGCGTAGGTCAGTTTTTGAGAAACAGGAAAGGGTGTCTTTATACCAAAGGCAATCCCAGCGGAAATTGAGGGGAGAAGGAGGTGGGAATGGGCAGGAAGAGACAGGTTGTTTTGTTGGTTGTTGCCTAAAATCACTCTAAAAAGAATAGAAGGTGCTCAGTGTAGAGGAACATGGATATTTTGGTAGATGGGCAAGAATTTACAGTGCTAGACTAGTAGTGGAAAATAACTACATGGAGCATTACAGGCAACTCCAAGTCCTTCATATTTTCAGGGGGGAAAAAGCAGAACCACCATTTTTATAATTAAATTTTGTAGGAGTTTCATAGTTGCCAGACAGTTGGAGGGGGAAAATAATCATGCATTTCTGCAGCTCTGGAGAAGAACTATGATAGTAGGTTATGGACCTCAAAAGTTCCATGCAAGCTCAGCATGAGTTGAAGTTTAATTTTCCTTAACCTCAGTTGCAAGACCAGAAAGGTTTTTGTCATTTTATGTTTGAATTAGGGTAGTGCCTCAAGGTTATTTTGATGACACTGTAAAAATAAAGGTTAAGTAACAGCACCTACACAATAGTGAGCAGCTCAGCTAACTTCCCGATGAACCACAGTGTTTTAGCCCTCAGTACTTCCTCAGCTGTACTATTACTTCTAGGTGAGTAGAACATGCATTTTAGACAATTTCTATTCTAGACTGAGGAATGCTTTGAAGTAGTAGCTTTCCAGTAGGGAGTGAAGGTTGTTCCAGCCAGTTGCATATTTTATAAAGCTGGTAAAAGGGGAGGATCATGCAGACTTAGAAATTAATTTGTATTTTACTGCAAATAATTCCATGATTATATTGTTTTTTTTTCTTTTTTGATTACTCTGTGAATGCCCTACTGGGATTGGCTCTTTGGAGTTAAATCACTTTTTAGACTTATTAGCTACTTTTTTTGGAAATGTGTATTGACTGTGAACAATCAATTCTTAATATTTAACTTCATTTTTAAAATTCCAAAGTTCTCTGTCAAGTATTATTGGCCAGTAAGCCTCTCTTTTTTTCTGTTGACTAATAGACTACCTGCTAATTAGGAAGAAGTTTTTTTGCAATGTCGAGTGGCAAATAAAGAAGGTATTTAAGAAAACAGAGGTTTTCTTCCTATCTGATCTTCAAGAACTTTTTCAAGATCACTATAGATATAAGAAAACTGAAGCAAAAATTACATTGTTTGGCTTGATAAGCTTGTATTATCTTTTCTCACATTTTAGCCAATACACTATTATTTAATACAAAATAATACTAACTAATAACATCATACTATTGTTTCTGCTTGATCATTTCAAATCCCAGCCAGTAATTCAGCCACAGCTAGGATATGTACTGCCTGACATTTAGCCTAATGATCTAACATCCTGAAACAGTAGCAAAGCACAGCAGGAGAATAAGTAAATTGATACAGAAGCTGTTTGGAAGGATGCACAAAATTCTATCAGTAGTCCAAGATGCCAAGAGCTTGTATTGTTTCCTTTGACAGTTTTCTTGCACAACTAGCTAATCTGAATAATCAGAGGAAACTACCATTCCCTCAGCTGCTTAGTTCTTACTATAAATAGCAGATACTATGTTAAAAATACCAGGTCAAGTCATATGCAATACCATTCCTCCTGTAGAACAAACAGTGTAAGCTTTGACTGTGTTTTGGAGACTTTGTGCCCCACAAATTGCTGTCAACTTTCTCTTCTACCCTCAGGTGTGTGCTATCTATGACTGCATCCCTTCCTTTATCACCCATTCCATGTGCAATGCATCGCTGAGATTGCACTTTGGCCTCCAGTTCTATGGAAGGAAGTCTGAAGAGTGATTTCGATATATGTGAGTTGACAAATACAAGGATGGAAATGCTCTGACTGAAGAAGTTATTTTGTGAAATTCCCACCCTCCATTTCTTTCCACATTAACAGGCCTGCTCAACTGCCCTTCAGAAACCACATTCCCACCTGGCTCCACCATCCCATTGAGCAAGACCCATATTCCCCTCATCTCCTTTGCCAAGCCTCTAAGAAATAGTGAAAAACACTACACATTGTTAGCAAAAGTTGTATTTGTCTAAAACTGCTCTGAAAAATCATGAGCTGTATTACAAAATTTAAAGGAATGAGAAAACTGAAAAGACAAGTGCACTAGTTGCATTTTTATTCTATTCCTATTACAAGATCTGTTTCTGTAGTCTTTACTCCTGTTGGTTTGGTTGACTATTGCCTATAAAACCTGTGCCA
Source organism: Sakesphorus luctuosus (assembly GCA_013396695.1). Taxonomy (NCBI): domain Eukaryota; kingdom Metazoa; phylum Chordata; class Aves; order Passeriformes; family Thamnophilidae; genus Sakesphorus; species Sakesphorus luctuosus. Next base: position 260,304 of record VWZD01004049.1, read on the forward strand.
AGAACTTCCATGCCATAATGTCTCTCTTTTATAGTATTCATGTACCTGAGAAGCAAAGCAATATTCAATTACCCAACCAAACCTAATTATCAGCACCAGTCATTTATTTTATTTCTCAAACACTACCAGAATTCACACATGCTATATTAGTTTCTGCTTAATAACATGCACCCTTTCACCAGTTTAATTACTGCAGAGAGAATATGCTTTCCTTTCTTTCCAGGGGAGAAAGCCACAATATATGTTCAAGGTCATTTTGTATGTTTGTTTCTTTTAAATCTTCTTAAGAGCTTGGGTTTGATTACTTCAGGAAAGTTCTCTGTAAATAGAGTACTATTTATATCAAAATATGGGTAAATTAAAAAAAAATCTGTCTGAAAAGGAAGAATTAGTTCTTACATAACTAAACCTGACCATTTGAAGTGCCTGTTCCAAGTCAGAAGGAGCTGATGATTTGTTCAAAACTAACCTGGCTGCTTCTTTTCTGGGGCTGAATCACCAGCAGTGCCATGGCATGCCTGGGGAGCTGTGGCTGTCCCCTCCCTCCTGACCATCACAGCTCTGCTCTGCAGGAGGGCAAGACTCTCTCCTGCCACAACAGCTTTGCTTTGCCTGCATGGCAGCAGGTCCACCCAAACCACTCCTGTCAGAGACAGCCTGGATGTATGGAGCCGACTGGACCCTTTCCTGCCCTTGGCTCTGAGGAACATCAGCAGCTCTGGCCCAGCAGAACCAGTTCTCAGATGGGGATTACAAACCCAAATGAAACCAACTGGTCAGGAAGCCAGAAACACCCACATTTAATTGACTTTTTCCTTGTTTGGATTATCTATCATTACCATTTTTCCCACTGTATGTTTTAGTACTCATTTATAATAAAACTTAACGGTAAATAAGATGCTTTAATATTATTTAGAAATAGGATATCTGTGTTTAATCATACTCTTTGTGACCAGTGTCAGTTAAGGTACAAATTGGATTTTATATTCAAAACTCAGTGTTAAATATTTCCTGTAAATCATAAGCATAAAAATACAGAGTTCTGCCTAAAATGCAGCATTTTCACCCCTAGGCAGGTAAATGGGTTCAAATTTTCTATTTTAACTTGCAAGTGTCTTCACATTCAATTTCTCCTTGTTGATAAACATTCCAAAAAGTGCCATGTTTGCAATGCTGTTCCCATATTGTTAAGCCGTAACAATAAATCCCACCACAGGGCAGCAGGTAGTAGCATATTCTTCCAAAGCCTTGCTATAACTTTCCCTGCTGTATCCTGTCAACTCCCATCTAGACAAATACCTCTGGCGAATTCCTGGCTCTCTTTCCTGATGGCAGGTATCATGCTGCTGTTGAAGCACAGCTACACACCTTTGAAACAGTTTAAATTTCTACAGGTGCCTTGGCACCAAAAGCAGAATTATTATATGTGAAGTATGTAGTCAGTGGCCATTTATTTCCATGAATGATCAGTGCATGTTCAGCTGTGGCACCTAAGACTGGTGTGCAGAGCTATAAGAATGATTTAAAGGCTTCCTTCCATTTTATGACAGGGATTCTCCTGCAATAAAAAAGTCAAACCCCCTCTTTTGCTTACCTCCTCCACTTCTTCAGGTGTAAGTTCTTTTCTTTTATGAGGGTGGCCTGCACCAGGTCGAAATGCTCCCATTGGGATGTTGATATTAGCCTGTTAGAAGGAAATTGTCATACAGATAATGGTGACTGATAAATAAACACACAGTTGGTAAATGGCAACTCAAAAGCCTTGGGACAAGTGTATAGACATTCCTGTGGTTTCCAGAGCACTTACGTCTTCAATGTATGCATCACCACACCACTCCTGTGGGAAAGAGAAGTGCTTTCATCTCATTTTAAAGACTGAAAGTGAAAAAACAAAGCTACCTAGAAAGCTTTTGAAGTTCTGCATTTTAGACTAAGGCTTCCTGATTTCATTGGACTTCAAATGAGTACTAGACACCAAAGTGTTTTTAGACACCTAGATCTGCTTCAATTTGGTCAAGGTCCAAGAGAAAGCCAATATCAAAAGCAACATTTAAGTGCAAATCACCCAAATCCTACAATACCACCCAAACCACTGGACCACCCTCCCTTCTCCAGTGACACCAGCCTTCACCTCATTCAATCACAAGTAGGTTGGAAGGAAAGCCTGCCTTGAGTCAGCTTAAGCCACAAGTGTTTAAAATGTGATTTTAGCAACAAAATTTATCCACAGGTGCTACGAACCGCAAATGGTCAAACCAGCTCTAACACTGGGCAGACCACTAAGCCCTGGCTTTAGCAAACTCCCTCCAGAGTGATACCCACACAACTACATCAATCTGACTTTTCATCTGGGGTAGAAAGCTGGCAGCCATAACATAACTGGTGCTGATAATGGATACCACAAAAGTAAAGATTTTTGAGAAAAGAATGGCACAAAACACCGCTTAGGAAAGAGCAGCTGAAATGTATCCGTTTCCCAATGTGACCCAGTCTAGATTATTTTAAAAGTCAAATGGCATGATCAACTAAATGCACAACTTATACCTACTCTTATCTCGTGATCTCAGAAGAGAAGCTGCTCCTAGGAAATGTCATCAAAATACCATGACTCCCACTGGTAAAACCAGGGCGTGAATTGGTAATGTTACAGAAGGGAAACGGAGAACCTTCTAACAGTGAGCTGGTGTTCCTGTAGTTCCCCACCTGACTGATTTGCATTAAATGAAGATGAATAATCCCATCCTTCTGCTCAAATTATGGTCTTGCCAATCATACCTCATTTGGTCAACCACAGGAAAACAGCTCACTGTTTTCAGCAACAAGTTTTCTGACAGCTGTAATCTAACTAGCAAACTAAGAGTCCAGTTTGTCAAGAAATAAGCACCTTTCTCTGTATTCTACTTACCTGTTTCCCATTATCTTATTTAGGTAAGGTGATGCTGTCATTTCAGTGGGGCTGCCAAATATCTGCAGGGTCATGTAGTTTATAGACAACTGGGTGTTTGTTTCATAAAGCTTTTTCACTGAGCATTAGTTTAGATACTGTGAAACCTTTCGCCTGCATTTTGTAAATTCCCAGGAGACAGGGCATTTTCAGCCTCACAGTTCTTAACCTATTATTTCATTTATGGGTGGAAAAAACCCCAGCTTTGCTATTTTTAATTTTAAGCATCTCCTTCACCGAGCTCTGGTACCTCCAGGCAACTTCTTTTTTTGGAATGTGAAACTTCTCTGTTCTTTACAGCTAGCGTGGTCATACAAGTCTGCAGAGTCGAAACTTTAAGATGGTGCTCATCCTGAACTTGGACATTCCTTCCCCTTGGAGTCCATCAAAGCAGAAGTCAGCCTCCCATGGCACACCACAACCCTTGAATTTCCTACTGTGATTGACAGACCAACTGTGACTAAAACTGGTTCAGGGAACAAAAATGAACCACTAAGTCCTAGACTGCTAATTAAATTAAATAAACTGCTCTTTGGTCTGCTTCAGCACTTTTACAGTAATCTGTGTCACACAAAAGCAGTTTGTACTATTTTACTTCCAATAAGGGCACTCACATCAGAGTTTGGCCAAGACATACGCAGTCATGACGTATTAACTTGGTAAAATTAGCATCCTTTAAGACATAATTAAACACTGCCTGGATCTGATAACACATACTATAAAGTATGAAATGAAAGCATGACTTATTTCCAAACAGTTCCTGACCAGAGGTACCAAAGTCCTGAGCTGTAAAATCTCCCTGTTAATCCAGTGCCTGTCGTGTCCCACAGATGAGCAGCTGTGTAACAGGGTTGGCCAAATTCTGTACACTCTGCAAGGATGGTGTTGTGCTGCAATCAGCACAAGTTTGCAATTTTGTTTTTAAAATACCTTTCAAGGCTTTGTCACCTGTCAGCTGGGATGGAGATATGAGCCTCAAGGATCACTTCTTCGCCTGCTTCTCATCCAGTAAAATGCTAAACAGGAAATTTTCTGTTCCAAACTCCTAAAATCCTGAATTATAATTACTTTAAATAGACTTGCTAGGTGTGATTGTTATTTTTAACATACTAATTATGAAAAATATTAGGTTTGCCTCTTTGTTTCTGGAAAGTGCCTACCATATTTGGGATGTCATTGCAGTTTTTGTAATGAGTACAAAATTTTGTTCTTTACTGAGGTCTTTCTGAACAGCCCAAAGGAAGAATATCTGTAAGCATGACATCCAACATATTTTGCTGGTCTGAATCAACTGAACTGATATTTAGAGAAATTTTTGTGTTCTTCTTTCTCTTTAATAGATACAGGGTATTCAGATTAGGAAACAGCTCATGCAGCCGCTCACGAGATGAGGACTGCTATGGATAAATTCTTCACAGCATCACAATCATTCCTAGCTGTTCAGACTGATGACTGAATAAGCTGGAAAGACACTTCAGTGTAAATATATTTAATTTTTAAAAATAAGAGAGAAAGAGAGTAACTGCAGAGAAAATTGAATGTAATTCAGGAAAAAGAAAATCCACACTAAAAACAACCAGGAACCCCCTCACCCTTACCTCTGGGGAAAGCAAAGAGTGGTATTTGAATAGAATAATTTTCAGCCAGAGCTGTACACAGCCTTTTACACACTGAGAGGGGAAGGCAAGCAATTAATCTTACCAGGAATTAATAGTACTTTTGTCCTTTATTGCCCCAAATTCGGGAACCAGTTGTTGCCTTTAACTCTCACAGGTCTGTGTTTAGTGGCTTTTGTCAAGTGAAAGTTTTTGTGTACATCTCATATGGTCAGACAGAAGCCAGAGCACCTTGAAATACTTCACTGAGTAAAGTGGCATTGCATTTCCATGGCTGCACACAAGAGCAAGGAATCACAATATATGAAACACAATGTATAAAAGTAATGTGACATTTTGAGTCATAGTTCTTGGAGTGCTCAAAGTGTAACAGGTGCCTATTCAAGTGCAAGTCTCCCTACTGGAGCCACCTTTGACACCACGTTTAATAGATATATTTTAAAGTCTGTGCTGTAGCTTTTCTCATGATTCAAATTACCTTTGTAAAAATTCAAGTTTCTTGAAATATTACATTTAGTATTTAAACTTAATACACTTTTTAAATGAACAAGATAGAAGCATTGTTTACATTTAGAAACTGGAAGGCCATTCAAAAAATAAAAAGCAGTCTATCACTACTTGTTTACTTAAGAAAAAAGTAAACAAATTCATTCCTTAAAAATGTTCATACGTGCCTATGGAATTTAAATACAAAATGTAAATACTTCTGAACTATAAAATATCTGTATTTTTCATTAATCATACAAACATTTCTATAGTCAGGATAAAAGAGGAATGAAAATTTGAACTGAGTGAAATCAAAATTCTGGCAAAATAGCAAAATTGTCATAATTTCAACTGTATTAGAGTACAGTAATTTGCATGCCTGTTTCAGTAGAGTTGATGATGATAAAGAGAATTAGCATTTTTACACCACCTTACAACTTCAATATGCTGCCTAGTCACTGAGTAATTAATCTTGATACTCCAATCCATTGAATTAGTATTATCTTGAGGAAAGAGAGGACAGATCACACTTTAGAAAATCCATTTTGTGCTTCTTATGTAAGGGAACCTGAACTCATAAAATTTCATTGGAAGTGCATTTTACATGAAAATTCTGTAAAATTCTTCAGTTCAGGAAATATTTTGGCCTTTTGACAAGAGTCATTGACAGTATGAGCTAAATACATTTTTCATTATGTTACTTCATGATAATGGGATAATTCTCCAGCTGTTTTTTTTCCAAATATGCAACAATCAACTTCATCCTTCTAAGCATATATCATTTGAGGAGCTATGTGATAGAGAAGAATCTTTAAACTAAAATATCAACTTTTCTCTCATTTTATTCTAGCTTTAAAATACAATACTTCTTAAACAAATATTGGAAGCTGTGGGGTTTTTTCCTAAAGGAATGCAGACATTAAAAACTGCACAATAGCTATACCATCTTTTTAGTGTATAATTCTTCCAGCATTGTATTAACTTTGTAGAAAATCTAATAGTTGCAAGAATTATTTTTACTTATAATGCTGATCAGTTACACAGATGTATCACCATGTTTGCTCAGCTGATCCACCAACAGCATAACCTAACACTGGAAAGACTGTGCAAACAAGTGATCAACAAACCCACCTGATTCAGTTTTTATGAGCTCAGATCAAAAGATGCTCTTCAGGTCACACTTTTTCAGTGCTTTCATATCTACTCAGCTTTTCACTTTAACAGAATAATCCCCAGTTAGCATACCTGTGGTGCTTTGCCTGAGTAAAAATGCAGTTTGCCAAGCAATGGAGGTTGAGATTTATTATTTTATTATATTAGAAACATAAACACTCTCTCTTACCTGAATGGCTTTGACATGTGATGCTGGCTGTTTTGACATTTTTAAGACAGAGGCTTATCCCTGCAAGCAAAATGGGAAAGTGTTACAGGCTCTGACATTCTGATAGCTAAGGGAGATAGGCTAGAACTTAACCCATGCTGCCTCTTGACAGGTATCCATTTCATCCACCCAGCTCCTGTTTCCATCTCAGTTTCCAAGTTGCTTAGTTATTCCTTCTGAATATCAGAAGGAGAGAGAACACTTGAGCTTCTCCAATTAATCTTTCATAGCCACAAATGAAGCTATCTCTTTCCCATTAAAAACAAGAATGAGTAGAGATAAGGAATCTCTCAAACCTTAACAGCATTGTAAAATGAGTTAGAACTAAGGGAAGCATTTGAGGATAAACAAGGTATGATTATCTCCATCACAATATGTATGTGGGAATTACTAGAACTTTCAGTCTAAGCCTTCTTTCAAATAAAGCATAACTTGTTAGCAAACATTGACAAATGCAAACATGACCATTTTCTGACTCTCACATTCTTGCAAACCTTTAATGTCTGTAGACTGAGAATGATCAAGATGGTCAAACTGAAAAGTTCTCTTTGACAATTGCTAGTGCACAAAGTAGCCTCTCTTCAAAGTTTTAGAACATACAGATTCACCAGGTTTCTTCAGCAATAAGTTAAAAATAACAGATAGATTTCCATACAATTTTATGCAGGTGAGAAACGCAGTATTAATATACAATAATAAAAGGAAATACACTGAAGTAAACAGCAAGAATTTTTATTAGCAGATTATTTGAAACATCATCTCAGCCTTTTACTCATTCACTGAGAATTAAGACCAAAGACATTCATCAAAGTCTGTTTATTTAACCACTATTATACAAAGTAAGATTGTAATACTAAAAGTTGAGAAATTAATTCACCAGAGAACTCATTGATCACAAACAAATTACAGCATATTTCCGATACTATATTTAACTTGAGATAGGAAGGGAAGTAATGAGAATAGTAATAAATGGCATAGGAGAGATAGTAGAAATATACTGAGAAATTGAAAGTGTCAGAGACTTGGGTAGTCCAAAGAATGTAACTGCCATGTGAGGCAGTACCAAAAAAAATGTATAGATGAATTATAGGTTGGCTTCAACTTAGAATATCAGCCTGAAGTCGTATCACTGAGGCTGCGTGAAAGACTTGCCTGTCCATATTCTCACATCGGCTTTAAATCTGTGTACGATGCTGAGCAGAATTAAAAGTTAAAATGATCTGCCATTAGAGGTCTCTCTCTGGTTGCACTCACAGCTGCAAAACGTGCTGTCCAAGCCAATACAGTGTCCAAGCCAACACAGTGTTCAGTCATCTTCATACAGGGCTTTGGGTTGACAGTGCTTCCACTAAATTAATAACTCAGAAAAAAATTCCACAGGGCAAAATACAAACTGCATTCTTCCAGTGAGTTGGAGATTGAGGTTTTACATATACAATATTAAAATCAGAGGTAGTTTTAAAAACTTCAGAATTCACTTCAGGAGATGCAATCTTGGCCACTGAAGTTCATGAAAAAAATTTGAACAGATTTCAAAACCATAAAAGGAGTTAATACAGTCTTCCTTCTTCCTTTTTGAAAACTTTTACTATGCATAGAAGTAACTGTTCTGTTAACCACTGACTGTATTCCAAAATAAACACAAAACAATCCCCCAGTTTATTGGGAAGATAAGATTTACAATAAAGAAAGTTTAATTAATTTTTCTTATCATCTTCTCCTCTTTCTAACCGGAATAACAAATGGAAACAAAAGCATAGAAAAAATAACATAAAATATTTTAAAACATAGTGGATCTACTTCCCAAGCACTGTCACAAAGGAATTCAAGCTAAGACATACTTCATCTTGGACTCCTGTGCATTGCAAAAAACATCAATTTACACCTCTTGGGCCACCTAGAGATAAACAGCAAGGATTTAAACTGAATCTCAGCTTTAAAGCAAGCACAGTGTTAGTGCGCCTCAGCGAGGGGCTCTGGGTTCACAGGCAGTCAGTGTTCGAAAGGACTGCAATCAGACACCGGTTCCTAAAGAGGGATGCATGATACAATTGTGTAGGACTGCTTCGGGAGGAGGTGATTTTCCTACCAGATCGTGCTGTCCTCATTACCGTCAGAGAAATCAGGACAACAGCTCACTACTGAGTAAAAATAGATCAACTTCTCTGGCTCTTTCCCCTTCCCTACCTTCCCTCAGTTTCCTTACAGAGCAATAGTGACCATCAATCACAGGAAAATAAACCTCAGGTTTATTAACAGGCGCAGCCATTACAGAGGTGATTAGATCCATTTTATAAATTTCTTTGTTCTTTTGTTACGCATCTCAGAGAGAGAGTCAAGAGTGCTACACTGATTGTATTAAGCTATTCCTGACACTCCGGTCAGCTCTGCAAACTTGAAAAAATCCCACGTCACCCTCATTTCCACAGCAGAATTTCACAGGTAAGCAGAGAAACACAAACACACACAGCCTGTATTGCCTGGTGTCTTTTTGGCCTCCCCACACCTTACCTTTTACCTTTTATGGGCTGCATGCTGAGCCAAACTTAGAAAGCAATGGCAACATCAGTTCAGTTAGGAGCTGGCTTATGCTGGACTTCCTTGCAAATTCCCCTCCAAATTCCCTTGTTTCACAGTGAAAGTACTCAAGCAGAACTACTTGTGAAATATGGGACTACTACAGTGAAATAAATCAGTGTTTTGCAGTGAAACATTGTAAAACAAAGGACTTATCTTCTGTCTCTCTGCTAAAAATACTTTCTGACAGGGCTGCATCAAGATAATAAGCTGACTTATGCAATTTGCTTTAAATACGATGAGATATCATAATGCCATCTTTTGTAATCCACACAAGAGATGTACAGTAGCACACAGACAACAGAAAGAGCCCTCCCCCTGCCCCAGCTGGAAGCTGTCCTCTCCCCCCGCCGCACACACAGCATCGAGCACAGCGGGTATTCCAGACACAGAACTGCAGTGTTTTCTCTTATTGAGAGGCTTTGTCAGGAACTACATTACTGTGAGACCCAGCTACTACAACGCAAAAGGAGAAACCTCCACTTTGCAGCTTTCAGTCTGTTACATGAAAACTTACTACTTGCTCCAGGAAAATGTGGTCACATTTTCTGCAATACATAATAATCTCTACTACAGTTACCTGTTAAATTTACAGTGAAAGAAACCACTCTCACCATCAAAGCTCCCATGTAATATTTCACTAATAACCATAGAGAAAACAATAACCATCTACCTATGTAGTATAGTATTCAAGCTAACACACAGTTACACTTCTTATGACTCACTAGGTATTTAAGTGATTTTCTATTTTAAATCTTTAAAGATCCCCACAGACTACGAAGCAATAGCAATCTGCTCTGAATATGCTGATACGCTGCATGAGACATTAAAATAAGCAGAAACCCACAACTATTGTAGTCAACTCACAGCAGTTATAGAAGAGTTTTCAGAAGGGTCTTCCAAGATTTTAACTGACCCCTTTGATATTAGCTTACTTATTTACTTATATAAGAAAAGTTCCAAACCGTCAAGTAAGTATGCACACCTCCTTTTGATGCTGAAAAGGTACCTTCTTCTACCAGCTGAGTTATTGACCCTTTTAATGTGTCGGAAATAGCTCTGATGCTTTCAGCCTGGACGGCACTGAGAGCTGCTCCAGGCTGGAGTGGGACTCGGCAAAGAAGCGAAGTGTAAAAGGGAATTCCTGTCATAGCTTCCAGTTGTTCTTCCTAAATATAGAATTTGATTCACCCTGTAACTTGGTCCCCTGTGACACTTGACCATGGTAAAACCAGGGCTCAACTGTCAAGCAGGAGGTGTTGAAGGAACACACCTTTGGGTCCTTTTCCTGCCCTCCCTCTCCCTGTCATTCTGGGTTTTTCCCAAGTGCCAGGCATACAGCAGCAGTAGGTAATGCACAACTTGTCCCGTGGCATTTGGGGCAGTGTGTGCCTCCCTACTGCCACACCAAAGAATGAAATAATTACAGAGACGTAATTATGAAGAACTCACCTCAGAGGAACTATCTAGGGGAGGTGAATTACACACCAACGGGACTGCATTGCTGCCTCCTGGGAGCAAACTCACACAGCAGCTGCCCTGCGGTCAGCACAGCCACCCTGGATGCAGGACAGCCACACAGGGGAGGAAGGCTTCTGAGCATGCAAGGCCATAGCAGCCCTTTGGCATGTGGACAGAATCACAGAAAAGGAAGAGTGTGTATGTGTTTGTGTGTTGCTACAGCTCATGAAATGTTATCACACAGTCAATGCTGATGTGGCTGGAATACTGTCTTTGGTGAAGGCTGCTGATGGAGATCTGTCACAGCAAGTCATGTGTGGGGAATATCCTTGTGTTTCCACTTGCAGAAGTGCAGACTCCTGTCCACTGCATCTTCACAAGAGTGAACTTCCCTCCTCATCACTCCTCTGCCATACCTGCTCCCCACTTGACTCGCAACACTAATGGTTGCAAGAGCAGTGTCCTTTTGGGCAATACTGTACTGGCCACTTGCTGCTGCTACTTGCCACTTTTAAGAGAAGATCAACAACTTTCAAAATTAGTGCCAAAGACATTTATCACAGAATCACAGAATCATAAAATGGTTTGTGTTGCAAGGCACCTTAAAGATCATTTACCTCTAATTCCCTGGCCACAGATAGGGAACCTTCCACTAGACCAGGTTACTCAGAGCCCCATCTAGCCTGGTCTTGAACACCTCCAGGGACAGAGAATCCACAACCTCTCTGGGAAACCTGTTGCAATGCCTCAATACCCTCACAGCAAATAATTTCTTCCTAACATCTAATCTAAACCTGTCCTACTTCAGCTTAAAGCCATTCTCCTTTTTCCTATCACTTCATGCCCTTGTGAAGTCTCTCTTCAGCTTTCTAGTACCCCCCTTTAGGTACTGGAAGGCTGCCAGAGGGTCTCCTTGATGCCTTCTCTTCCCCAGGTTGAACAGCCCCAACTCTCTCAGCCTGTCTTCACAAGAGATGTGCTCCAGCCCTCTGATCAACTTGGTGGTTCTCCTTTGGACTTTCCGCATCTTTCTTGTGCTGGGGACCCCAGAGTTAAACACAGTCCAGGTGGGGTATCACAAGAGCAGAGTAGAATGGGAGAATCACCTCCCTTGATCTGCTGCTCACACCTCTTTTGATGCAGTCCCGGATGCTGTTGTACATTGCCACATCATACTGAGCTTTTTGTCCACAAACACTCCCAAGTCCTTCTCCTCTGGGCTGCTCTCAATCCATTCTCTACTCAGCCTGTACCTGTGCTTGGAATTGCCCTGACTCAGGGGCAGAACTTTGCACTTGGCCTTGTTGAACTTCAGTAGGTTCACACAGGCTCATCTTTCAAACCTGTCAGGGTCCCTCTGGATGCAACTACTTGTAACAACTAGTGGTTGGGACAGTAATTTCAGAGAGCATCTCCCTTGACTTTAACTTAAACTCATTTGACCAATGAGCCTTTTCATGTCAAGTATCTCAAAGAGGAAGATGACCAACCAGGCTGCTTCATTAAGCCTGTGACTCACTCTCTGCTGCCCACTCTTCCAAGAACACTGTCATCTAGAAGCTAGTAAAGCTGATGACTTGTAACCTGGCTTGTAATGAACTTATTTCAATCTGTATTACAATAGTTATACTACAAACTAGCTCTTGAATACACAGTTCTTTCTTCCACATGTCATTAATTTAGCAAATGTAGGCCATTGTTTAGCTTTTAAAATAATTTGGCAAATATTCCTAAGAAATACCAACACAACACTGTTTCCTTCAATAAATTTTCAGAGCAGTGACAAGTAAGTTAATAGATAGTCTTAGTGATGTGTAAACAGGAAGAGAATCTACCTTTGTCACATACCTAACACCCATAAACTGTATTAAATTGTGGGGATAAAAAGAGTAAACCCAAATTTTACCGATAATGTCAGAAAATTTAGATCTCAGTAGATTTTGAAGGGAAAAATAGTCACTTGGCTTTATTTTGCAGCATATCATTACCTTTGAATAACCTTTGGGATGCACAGCCCCATGACTCGCAGATTCATCTGCTTGATACACGCAGCAGATTATTTAGTAAGTGAATAATGATGCATATGTGCATTTCAGATGATGGATTCATCTGGCAAGTTAAGGCCATGGACATTGACACGTGAGATAAGCTATTGTGTCTTGTGTACAGAGATCCAAAAGACATAGTAACAAAGTACAATATTTCAATATAGTTGAAAATAGACTTTTCTGTAGTCCCAGAAGCTTGTCTAATTAACAAGCTTCCTGGAACGGCTTATTAGTTTTGAAAGTGAAGTTGATGGTTAACAGAAATGTGTATGTGTTTTACTTCTGGACCGAGATATTTCACTGCATAATGTCAGAATTGTTTTTTTAAAGTTGTCACTACTTAATATGCTTACTCAAATGGTTTGCTTTGTGAGAAACCTTGTGAGTGCGAGTCAAACTTTCCTGAGGATTCCAAAAGGAAAATATTTTTTTCTATTATAGTCCAAAATGTTTTTATGTAATGCAAACAACTGAAAATGCAACTTAACACAGAGCAGTCACAACCTCAGCTCAGTTCAAATAAGACTTCTTTGAAGTAAAAAGTTTAAAAATACATTTCTGGAGTTTTCTTTAAACTACCAAGGAGTAGTAACATGTTATATATCGGTAGCAGTGCAAAATTTTGCTTCCCTGCCTTAATTTCAGCTCTATAAATTATAGTTTATTACAAGGTAAGAATAGTGGGCCCATAATATTAAGTATTTGATTAATTATTTCCTATTTCTACCTTCATCTGTATCTTTTAATGAAGAACATGAATACTTAAGTTGAAGTGCTGCGAGTGTAACTATTATTTTCATTCAACACACTTAAATTATTGACTAAGATTTAAAAATAAGAAACCTGTTATCAGACAGATGTATCAGAGTACTAATTCAGAGGATCCTGAAGAAAAGCCACCACCCATTTTCTAACTTGCTCAGGTTTTATTTGTACTGTTGGGCTCTTTGCCTTTAGTAAAGATGTATCTACTCCATGTAACTATGACTTGGCACGCAGGCTTGATGAAAGGCAGAGACTTGCAGCAATGGTACCCAGTCACATAAGCTTAGACAGAACTACAGAAATTTAAAATACAGTGAAGCTATCAATTTTACCAGGCACCATAGTGCATTCATACTCTTGTTTTAAACTGAAAATAGCTTTGAATCCTAGACTCCAGAAAGAATATCAAACCTCAGCAATTTTATCAAAAGAAAAATTGTTTGAGGAAATATCATTTAGTGTTCAATTTTTTCTACCCATTTTACCCAACCTTCATTTCTTAAAATCAAGAAAAAAACCAAGGACTTTCTCTTGAGTTTCTACTTGTACAGTTATGCCAACAACAATAACATCAAGCTATTTAAATAATGAATGACATGAAATAGTATGCAAATATTTGGTCTTAACTAGTGGACAGGAAGTAAACAAAAGTATCTAAATTGGCTGATTTTGTTTCTGTGACATTTCTGGGCTGCTAAATATTAATTCATCTCCTGCATGCTCTCTTTCTTTTCCATAGAAAAGCATGATGATTATTATCACACACTGTTCCATAGAGAAATAATTAGCCTTGTATTAAGGAGATGGTCTCATTAGAGGCTGCCAGTGACCTTGTTCTAAATTTCAGAGTTACAGCATCATTAAGAGTGTTGTTAGCATCATCTGAGAATTTGTATTAAGTTCTGAAAACTGCATTATGAATATAATCCACACAAATGCTAGAACATCATAGCTTTGACCACTACTGCCCAAAAGCCACATTTTCTGTTGCTGTGCATTGTGAAAGATTCTTAGTTACCAAATGGGTTTGGGTAACTGAAATGTGATGATGTTGTACAAGTAACAAATTTGTTTCTTTTTCCCTTGTCAGTTTTAACCAGTATACCTGGTAAAGCTGATACTATAAGAAAGACCAGGGGTAGTGGCAGACTTTGAAGAACATACTGAATTTAAATGACATGCTGATTTCTGTAAACATCCTGTTTGCTATAATGATTCAGCATTGTTTGGAAAAGATACAAAAAACATGACACTGTACTATCTGATATTGTTCTTGGCAAACAAGTTTGAGAAAATAGGAACTGATTAAATCATTGGTGAAATTTCAAACTGAAAGACTACCCATTGTTTTCACATATCAGGATACATGAAATAAGCATCTACTATCTTTTTCAATCCCATGACACTCATTTTGATGGTGGCCATCCCCATCAGATGGTCACATCAGCTACTCAGTATTAGCTTTTGTATTCAATGGTCAGATTAAAATCTTACTTGACAATCAATAAAGAATCTTGCTGTTGTACCAATCTGACCCAAAGATGTAGGAGAACTAGGTACAGATATACTAGAGGACTTGGGAACTCAGCACCACGAAATGCAATTTACTTCTCCCTTGCAATAAAGCAAGAAACAAAATTGCAGCTGTGCAGGTAATCAGGTCACATGCAGCTATGGTCCTGCAGTGAACACAATCATCTGACCTCTAATAAAGAGAACAATGACTACATTCAGATGATTTCTCATCTAAATGGCGTATTAACAGGAAAGAAACACATGGCTAGATGTGAAGGATCTGTGGTAGAAAAATGGACCCAGAACAAGGGACATGAGGCAATGGAGGAAACACAATTTCAAGGACATTATATAAAGAAATTAATACCTTAGGATAAAAAATGACCAAACTCAAGGGCAGCTGCACCAACCCGCTGAATCATATGTGGCTGAACAGCTGCTATCTTTGGTTTGTGTCTGCTGAACAAAAAATAAAAGATGAAGATGGTTAAACTGTTGGAGATTTAAAAAACTGAATCAATATCAAGACACTTATCTTTGTTCCCATGAGTGAAAAGGAAAAAAAATCTTTACCTTCTCATATCTCCAATGTTGTGAAAAATAAGACTATTAAGAATGAATGCTTTCTATGATGAAGATATGAACAAATCTACTAGTCATACCTACCTATCAAGTAGTCAAACATGATCTATGTCAAACCTTATTTTTAGTGAATCAGTTCTGCAACAGGAACATATTTCAATCATCTGTGGTCTCCTGCCATACAAATATTGTAGATGTTCAGAGAGAAATTGCCAAAAGAATTCAGTGTTGGCACAGAAAGACCAGTAAAATCCTCCAGCTGCTCCATTAGGAAATGATGTTCTCCAACACAATATCAAACCTCAAGGATCAAAAACTACACGAACAGTTTCTCTTAGAAAATTGTACAAAATAGTTTTTAAAATCTTCACATCTTACTTCACACCCATATGAATTAGGGTTGTGGACAGGCAATATCTTCTATAGAAAGATAATAAAAAGTCTGGAAAAAGAAACTATTAAGCCGTTTCGCTCCATCTTCTCTGGCTATGCAACTGAAGCACAGTTCAGTTCTTGAGATCTGGAGTTAAAAGGAGTTCTTGAAAATCATCTGTCTTGGAAATTACTTTTGAGAACTGAAGGCTGTGCTGTGTTTCCTGTGCCCACCAATATCAGCAAGATGCTGGCCACTATTTTTATACTGGCTACAGTATCCATGAAGATGTTCACAGCTTTATTGCAGCCAACTCTCAAACTATTTATTTTTATTAGAAGGAAAGGAAACGTTCTTAGCTCAGGCTCCTAACATAAACTGATCTATGTAAGGCAAAACTGCTGTTTTGTCGTGGATAGTTCACAGCTGCACTGGCTGACAGGGGGCAAAGGGGATTTGTAGTACTGGGACATCAGTTAAAATTAGTTTACCCACTGCATGGAGGGGCTTTGTAATCATGAAGCTGCTTCCCCTTGTCCTTGAGACAAAACAAAACCAGTGCTGGTTTATCTGAGTGCTATGTTGCATGATGAAGCAATTCAAGAGCTAGTTCAGCCATCTGTGCAGTCCAGGTGGACAGTTACAGTAATATCCTCATCAGTTCATCCTGTGCAAGACATTCCAATTGCTCAGAACAGCCAAATAACACAGACACACGGGTAATCCAGGCTGGAAGGGGCCCTGAGCAACCTGGTCTAGTGGAAGGGTCCATGCCCATGGCAGGACGATGGAACTAGATTATCATTAAGGTCTTTTCCAACACAAACCATTCTATGATTCTATGAATAGAAATGCTTCGGGCTGTAATAGCCATTAAATGACGAACTACCAACTACTTTGCCTCCTCCTTCAAACTCTTACCTCCCTTTGCCTTACTCCAGTTAAGTGCACTTCTTTCCCTAGGGTTCAAGGCTGCCTTACAGTTTTTGAGGGTCTAACTTGATAGGTCTAATGCTATCATGTGCATTTACCTCAGGTTACAGTAAGCGTGAAACAATACCTGTTAGACTTAAACTATTCAATGTTTATCTTGCATTCTGCAGTAGAATAAGATATCATATACATATATATACATATACATAGGGACTTCACAGCTAATTTAAAGTAGATTAAAAAAGAAAAACAACAAAAAACAAATCAGCAAAATAATTGTTCAGCATTAGCTTCCCTTGTTTGTTCTCCTCTTTCAGTGATTGAGCCTTTTTTTTCCTGGAGTTTAGGTAAACTCATTTGCATGGACAGACTTTTAATGTTATAAAGGGATCCCAAGACAGGAAATAATGCTTAATAGCTGTTCTGTAGTAGATATTCCATGTTTTAGATCAAGTCCAACAGATAAGCAAGCAAGACTATCACCTCAGTATCTGAAGCCTGAAAATAATATTCTTATGGAACTGTATTCTAGAATAATAATTAGGTCACATGTCTCAAATTTCTCCATTTCCTTTGTTTTTCTTTACAGTCTGATGCTCAGTTCTTCTTGGAGTGCTCCAGCTTTGGAGGACCTTTTTTTAATTGTAATTCTAGTTGTGATGTGCCTACCAGAATTTGACAGATGGGTAAATGTTGCAAATTGATAGCAATTAAGAAAAACCTGTAATTTGTTTTGTTATAGATCAAAGCTCTGAAACAATTGGTGACAAAGCATGCACAACTACTATTTGTTGCAGAATAATCTAGCAAAGGCATGTTTTTATGAACACTTGTGCTTTTCCATTAGTTACATTTTCAAATGAGCAGTGACTTTAGAACAAATTTAATTTGTTTTAAGAATCAAAATCCCACCTTTCCAGCAAGTATTTTTGGTAACCAGGTTAAATACTGCAAACAAATCCTGAACCTTAGCAGAATATTTTGACCTCATTTCTGTTTAAATAAAGCAAGACTGTTTTATACTGTAATTGGAACATAAAAAAGCCCCCAAACAACACAATTGTGTAACATTCTGCCCTTTTCTTTTTTAGGCATAGCAAGAATGAAAGCTGTTTTTATTTTCTTGTTGGGTTTCATTTTAAATGATACACATAGTACATGCCTCCATAATTCCCATTACCTGAATTTCTCCCCTATACTGAGATTTTCAACATAGTAATATTAATAAAGTAATAAAAACATATTTGTCTTTAATACCTTTACAACCAATGCTATATACATTTTGTAGTGTGCCAGTCTCTGTATGTCTCCTCTTGTTTCTTGATTTCTTCTCTACTCTGATGTTTTTATTCCCTCCAGAAGCCAACTCCTAACCTGCAGAAGTGCTTATTGGACCATCTATTTCATCTTTACCCATCAATTTCTTCTTTCATGTATCCTTGTCTGTACTCCAAATTCTCAGCTAGGCTTGAAGGCTCATTCTGCAAATATTCACAAACTCTGTGAAAGCAGCGCTTTAAGTTACTCTGGCACATGAACATTTGCAGAATCACGTTTTATTCCAGCCCTCCTTTCCTCTGCTTAGCTCATCTCCATGTCCAACAATCTAGTCATGAAGACTACTCAGAACATATCTGAAAAGCCATTTGCTTTTCCCAGGGCTCAAACACTTGTTCAATCAAGTCATGTTCTGATTGTAGTGTCTTTGAACTGGCAAAATTTATAACCTGTCCTCAACACAATGAATATCCTAGCTGATTTTAGGTCTGCATCTGCAATGAACTGCAATCAGATACAATTTCCCTGAAGCCCTGCAAAGCCCTCCAACATCAGAGCTTTGAAAGTGTTGCTAAGACTAGTTTTACTTTTAGTTTGCAGTGTGTATTCTGTGTTAATATCTGAATACTCATGTATCTAATTCAATTATAGATCGAAGTTGAAGAGATTAATTATTAGACATGCTGATAATTAAGATAAATAAATTTGTCTAGAAAAAGATTCCTATGATATTCAATCACTAATTGCATTAATATATTAATTAATGCATTAACAGATTTTGCCTGGTATTTACTTGACAAATTATACTTACTTGGTAGCATTATGTTTATGACAGCAATTTTTTTCCATTAAACTTTTTTGATGGACTTAGATACTCTCGCATGACTGATATTTATTGTTTTCTAACATTCTTTGATCCTTGCCTTTTTGAGGTCTACCCATGCCTTCTCCTGAAGTCACACCTGAGCTGCTATTCCCAAAACTCTGACAGTTACACTGGTCTGCAACAGCGTGTGGATCCTGTGCACTAACCTGATTACTGCAGGGCATTTTGCTTTGGTCACTGCTTTGGCTTAATATCTGGCTGTAAATAAAACCAACCAATGATAAAATCTGTATCAGCAGCTGTACTGCCTTGTGAAGCATTTTAAAGTGGAAATCTTTAATCCTGAATAACTTAACTTTCAAAATGCAATCACTGCCTGTAACACTTCATAGTCCACAATAGTTTAATTCCATGGGAACAAGGATAAACTTTGCCTTTCTGCCAGGGGCCAAACACCTGCTCAAGTTACACAAGTCAGAACAGTGGGGCTGGCAGTTCACTCAGAATGTCTGTCTTCTGCATTCTAGAAAACCCTTATTTTTGTTTGTTTTCTTGTGATAAACTTTCCAGCAATAAAGTACAGACTGTGTATTTTATTTTCATTCCTTTTTAGTTGCATTTCCAATTTCTATGACAACTCAATAAAATTCAAGATTGTGTTTTTATGGTATACTAAGTGAATATAGAAGTAAAAATACAATAATGTTACAAAACCTGTTTACTGCCTGGTACATTTAAACATGTCCATTTTAATTTGCTTTATTCCAGTGAGGCTACACCACCAGTAGAAGTATTTGTGTTTTCAACTGTTTGAAAACAATTCCTATCCATTGTTTCCAAAGACCACCACTAGTTTGACTCTGCATATTTATATTAAATGCATGTTGGTCTATCGAACAACATGAGTTTTCAACCCATAAAGTACAGAAAAAGCCATATGTGCATAATTTCTCAATGATTTGCAATTGAACTTGCTAGATTGGGAACCACTGCAGAAAACTCATTATCAGATCTGATTATTCTGGGACTTCGTTTGTGATCATTTGTAATCATAATGCTGGGAACATCTCAAAGTTGTGTATGTCTGTGCACAAACTCAGATTTGGTTGCATGCAGGGTTGGATACACTTCCTCTAATTCTTTAGCTTTTATGTCAGAATTAAATTATTTCTGAAATTCTAAAAAGGCATTAAGCAACATGAACAGCTCCCATCAAAGGGTAGAGGTGTAATGATAATGGAAAATCTAAACATGGGGGTTAAACCACCCCTGAGCTGAGATGAAAGACAAAGGAATGAAGCAAACAGAGAACATGTGAAATCCAGCCCAGCATGAATTACCAGTTCACTTCCCATTCTGTGTCCACAAGTTCCAATGATGAGAAACTGGGCAGGGTTGTCTCCCCTCACTTGCTGATCTAACCTGGGGTACAGCCCCTTGTTCCCCCTGAGAAATGCCATGTGATCAGTGAGCAGAGAGGCAGCTGAAAAGAGACAGGGAGTTCAGAGCTGAGATGTTCTTCCTGCTGGTAGCATAAGGCAGAACTCACAGTGTCCATTCTGGGAAGGACAGGATGAAGAAACATGTATGGAATAAAGAAATTGCTGACAAATCTGTAAAGGTGGCTGAAAACCAGCATTAAAACAGTCAAATTCTTGGGAAGGGAGGTATTGACAAGGGTTTTCATTTAAGGGACAGACACTTGAACATCTCCTTGAAAAACACAACTTCTAGAAAGGTTTCAGTGCAGAAAAAAGGCTGTGGTTGGTTTTATGAAGCCTTCTATTGACAGTCCCAGCTCTTCCACAGAATGGTACAAGACCCTATGGACTAACCAGAGAGAAAGTATTGATGGAATAAGCATTTTTAGGAGAGAGGTGACTTTCTGAGTAACTTCTCACAAATCAAGGAAAGAAGAAAGTAAGCGTATAATGCCTAGGAAAGGGTGGACTGGAAGCCACAAACTGCACAGGGCTCTCCCAATGCTGTCATGATTCAAGCTGTAGAGAGGTCTCCCACTGCTGCTGTCTTGATTCCTAAAGAATCTTTAGAAATCACGAGAAAACTGAGGACCTTTTATGGTGTATCTTTTCCCCAGGGCGAAGGGAACGGGAGGGGAGGGGAAAGAGGCAGTTCAATTTGCATCATTTGTGTAGGCAAATAAATACTTTCCCTTAACCTTTGCCAGATCTTGTACTTGCTTTCAGTGTTCAATCTTGGAGTGAAAGTTTTTAAACTAAGGATGAGTGACCTCATGGCGCATCCCGCTTCTAGCAGCAGCGGCCAGAGAGGAAAACGCAGCGGCCAGAGGGTGTTTGCCTGCGAGCCACGTGGAATGCTTTGGCCGTGCCATGACGGCAGGGTTACATTTCTGAAACACCCTCAGCGCTTAAAGGGAAACCAATTGCTCCCTCGTCACTGGAGCATTTCCACAATCTGCTTTAATCTCGCCACCGCAAACCACTTTTATTCTCCCGCACGACACGGCTTCGAGCAGATCCCTCCAGAGAAGACCGTGCGGGAGACACGGGGCCAATTTCAGCACCGGGAGCAGGTACCGCTCCCGCCCGCCCTCTGCCCTAAGCCCCGCCCTCTGCCCCAAGCCC
>VWZD01004049.1:281880-296275 GCA_013396695.1 Sakesphorus luctuosus
CCCCCCTGCCCTGGTCCGTGACGTCACTCTGACACCTGCCCTCTCTCGACGCGCCGCCCGGAAGCGTCCGCCCGTGCAGCGCAGGCGATTGGAGAAAGGTTCCGGGCAGGTTTGGTTCCGGGGGCCGCCCGCATGAGGCGCGACTGCGGCGATGATCCCGATCCCGGTGGTCGTGTGCGTGCTGGGCGGCTGGTGCGCCGTGTACCTGGCGGACACGCTGCTCAAGGTGAGGGCTGGGGGCGCAGTCAGACTGGGCAGGGAGGACGCCGCGCCAGGGCCGCCTCGCCCCGTTCCGACACCCCGCGGGCCCCGCTCCCCTCACGGAGCAGCCGCGGCCCTGCCCGGGCCCGCCGCGCTCCCTCGGGCTGTCCAGGCTGCCCAGGCTGCCTCGGGCAGGCCCCGCTGCGCTGCCACCCATGGCGGGGCCGAGAGCGCCCTCACTGCGGAGCTGCGGCCCGTGGGGAAGGGCCAAAGCTGCGGACATTGGGGAAGCTGCCCTTTAATCTGCTGCTGGAACAGCTCCGTGGCGTTCCAGGGTGCTCCCTGGAGTTTAAAGCAGTAGTAAAAATGCAAACTTAATTTGTAAGTTTGCTCTGTACAGTATGTGTTTTATGTGTGTGGATTATGTGCTTTATGTGTAAAGACTGTGAGTTTTATGATGATTTTTCTAAAAAACCTATAAATTAATGCATCTTATTTTCCTTTTGAATGGCCTTAGTTTTATTGAGAAAAAGAACAAGTTGAGGCAGAGCTCGATACAAATACTTTTTAAATAAGTAAGCTTTATCTTCACAGGGTGTTATAAGATGTGTCCTTTTCCTCCCAATGTGGGGGGAAAGACTTGAAAAGAAAATACAGCAGCAAGACATCATTCATTTTATCTAGGATGCATTTGTGCATTGCACAAGTTTCATAAAGTGTTTGGGGTGTTTTGTTTTAAGCTCCTGAAGTATGATTTCTAAGAGATCATTAAAATTACGAAGTGTGCCTGCAGAGTAGGCTCTACGCTGGTTAAACAGGAGGGAAAATGAAAAGAAAGGTTTGATCTGTAGTTCTCAGTCCAGGAGCTGCAGCCCTTTCTGCTAAGGCAGATATGGCCTGGTGATATCCAAGTACAAAATATTCTTGTCACTCCTGTGAAATATAGGAAGAAATGCAAGAAATTTTAGGTGCTGAGCAAACTTTGAGAAAGTGGCTCCCCCTGCAGCTAATTGGAAAGCAAGTGTTGCTCGTTAAATGAGACCTGTTTAATTGCAAAATATTAGTCTGTACATAATGACAATAACAAATACAGTCATCTACCTGAATATTTTTCAAATTTTATTACAGGAAGTCTACATTAAGTATTTGAAAAAAAAAAGTGGCATCGTTTTGAAACATTTTAGAGGATCAGCCAGGTATCAGAAGAATGTACTCTGAGACAGAGCAGGAAGGTCAGCCAGGAGGCTGCTTTGCTTTTGGCAGCAGTTTTGTGTCTGGTGAAGAGTCTCTGGGTGTGAAGCAAGAGCTGAGCTCAGGTAGCAGACTTGCAGTGCTGTGATGCTGAGACCATTTGCGTCCTGAAGTTCTGAAGATCTCTTCCTGCACTGGACCATAAAATCATTCCCTTCTGTAAGCAGGGAGAGCTCCTGCTTTTCTGGTTACAGCTTCTGTAGAGGGAGGAAAGAAAGCACACCTGGGGCCAGCTTAGTGCCTGATTTATATTGAAAAGGGAGGTGGAATGCCTGGAATTCTACAGTCAGCATGAGAGCCCAGGGGTTAAATTTTAACTTTGATCTTTTAACTAAAGGTTGAGAAAGGATTTTAATGGTCAGGAAGTAGGTGGGAGCTGTTGGGTTTTAGTGAACTTGCTGGAAGATCACATGCGTGTACATCTCAATGAGAAGCTTCCCTGTGAGCACTCCAGCCAAAGCAGAATTTGGATTAAATAACCAGATTGATGTAATCAGGAAGGTCAGGCTTGCTTGTTTTACTGCTGGTACCACATTCACAACCCAAGGCTGACAGCAACTGTAGCAAAAGCTGCTTAAACCTCAAATCACCTACAATTTAATTACACCAAGAGGACATACAGAGCATGAGTGAAAAATAATACAAGAGCACTTTTCCATGTGTGATCCTGTGGGTATTTGTGATGAGAGAGGGTTGTGTGCTGTAACTTGCAGTTAATGTTTGTTCTGTAAACTTGTTCCATGTGCAGTGCCTTTTCCTCTGATCCCTTCCTGGTTTGATTCAGATTTCAATCATTTTATTGGACTCTCTTCCTCTTAGAAACAGTACAGTATAGAAGGTATATCTGTGTGTATAAATGTATTTTTGCACAAATAAATTCATATTATCGTATTGCTAAAGTTATGCTACAAGATACATTTGTCTTAGCAAACTAAAGCTGTAGTAAATCAAGCTGGGATTTGGAATGTTAAGTCCCTCTTGTTTCTCCTCATTGGACCATTGACATCAAAGTTTTTGATGAAGTTGGATCCTATAGAAGGGAACCATTCAGACTCCTAAATTCCTTCTCCTCAACATCCTAAACTACCACATTTCATTCTGCCTGAAAGATCAGGAATGAGTAAAGGGTAGAAGGTTTTCCCTCCTTCTGCTATGGGAAGTAAAGGATGCATTAGATGCATTCAGCCAAGGTTCCCTCTCAGCTTTTAAGGTCAGGAAACTGAAATGATTCAGAGCTCTTGAGCAGATTTTGTCAGCCAAAAAGAATGTTAAGGACTCCTGCTTGCTGCCCAGTATTTATGGAGCTCCTGGAGTATTTAGCAGACATTCATTACTTTGAAGGCTTGAATAAATAGAAAAGGTATTGCTTTTATAGTAAAATTTGTATAACAAAGATCACTTAGATCTCAACTTGGAGAAGCAGAGCCAAGGCCTGTGTGAGGGCAGTTGGAAATGAAACACACCAGGGCATTGGATTGCATGTGGAATGTGATGATCCTGCTGGGATCAGGACAGAGGGAGCAAAGGTTTGCATAGAGCTTTTTAATGTTTTGCAAAGGGATGGAGTCATTTAGTGATCATGAGTACTGTTTACACAACTTATGAGGAAGATGTAAAAGGAAAGGGTTTTTTTTATCTTTTTTTTTCCCCGTTTGGCAAACGTATAGTCAATGATACCATATTTCTCACGGAAAACTTCATACTTATTTATGTTGTGACAGTACAGTGGGGCTGTGATGTTGTTGGAATGAATACAAGGGGGTGAATTTGTGGCATTTCTAGAGAAAAAAGTGAGTTTTGAATGTGATAAAAGGATCACATTTTCAAGTGCCAAATTAATGTCTCTGATTAGCTCTTTTATAATAATGCATTAGGTTGGTTTGGGGTTTTTTATCTCTCTGTGAATAAACAGGATGTGTTTTCTTAATTCCCAAAATATGGTTTCTCATGTCAGAGATACCTAATGACGTATGTATTCTTGTTCTTAATTATCTGGTTGATAGATTATGTAAGGAGGTCTTTTTCTTTGTTTCCTTGACTTACATAGTACAAGTGTAATCATCTCTGTGATCTTGTCTGTTAAAATCAGCCAAAGCTGAGTTGGAAAGTGCTGACCTGATAGTGGACACGGAAATTATCGGTGTCAGAGGGAGTGAGCAGCATTACTGGGGAATGCATTACAACGAAAATTTCTGTCAGTGCCCTCAGCTGACTGAACAAAAATGTGGCTGAAATCAGTAGGAGGAAGAAGGAAACAACACAGAAATACATAGCAGAAGGGATAAATCATGTAGCAGGTGATACATGAACAATGACCCAAGGAAATGAATCTCGCATCTTAGGAAATTTGTTGCTTGAAATAAATGTTTAGTATTCAAGTTTTAACTAATCTGACAAAATGAGAAGAACTGTTAATATAGTTGTGCAGTATGAGATCTTCAACCCCACCACCACTGTGACAGGGCAGGAGGAAAACAAGGAACTTGGCAAGTTCTAAGTTTGTTCAGAGAACCACAGACAACAGCCAGAAAGTTGCGAAGTTCCTCCTGGGGGAGGAGAAGGGATCCTGTTGTGCACTACACATTCCGGATGTCTTCAGTAGGTGCTGCTGCTTGTAGGGAAGCTTGGGAACAGTGCTCCGGTTCAGACAGCTCCCAGGATTTGTCTGGATTATGTCAGAGACACCCTTACCTTGGGAACTGGCCAAAGTCAGAAGGCTCACAGCTCTTGTGAGCTTTTCCTGAGCTATGAATTTCTCTTTCATCTCCAAGGAAAGCATTCCCTCAGCTGGATTTCTGATAGTATCTTCCATGAAGCAGGTGACTGAACCCTGTTGAGAATGCAAGTGTCATACAGTATAAAGCAGCAGTTGCAAAAAACATGTCTATTGGTCTATAATACCAGATAATACTGCAGATTAGTATTAATCATATAATTTATAGGTCGCATTTCTCATCAAGAGACATCTTTGGAACAACTAGAAGTATCTTGAAATCCTGGGAAATCACCATTGCAATACAGGTTGATAATTTTAAATTCCTTGTGCTTTTCTGTTAGCATATTCAACTATTTCAGAGCCTCCCTAGGCATAGTCTTTGTGTTTCAAAAGTGGGCCTTTTTTTTACTCTTACTAATGGGTATCTGCAATACGGAGCCAGATCTTACCAGTATGAGAAACAGTGTTTTCAGCTGAAGACAAAAGAAGTGTTTTTCATTATTGTAGTTACTAAAATGTTTATTACAATATAATTGCACATTGAAAGAATACCATCAACAGTCTTCAGCCTTCTAACCCCACAGTAGAACTAAAAGTGATTTAACACTAGGAAAGATGATACAAGATCTTGTTTGTCAAATAACAGTGGATACCCGATCGCTGTGGCAAACCTAAAACTATTACAAATTACATCAAAACAGTGGCATAACTTTCTCATGTTATGTCATACCTACCTATATGTCAAAATATAAAGAATTGTGTCAGACATTTACCTGAAGTTACACATATGATTTATATAAACGGATCTCATTTACTGCTTGGTCATATTACAAAATCTCCCTAGAATTTTTTGGTCAAACTGGTTTTCCTTTGTTTTGCAGTCATCCAGCTCTCTGAAGGCATCGTATGAGGACTGGCTGCTGACGTATGGCCTGAGCGTCTCTCCCTTTCACATGCGATGGCAAACAGCCCTGTTCAACCGCCAGTTCTACAACTGGGGGAGATGGAAACCCAGATTTCTGTATTTATGGTATAAACTCAGGATGTGTTTTCGTCTGTCAAATACACAGTCAACAACTGAACCGCATCTGTGTCTTTCAGCCTTAAAAGTGCAGTGGATAAACATAGTTGTTTCAATAGGCTAATGATAAAACCAAATCAGAGTGGTTGCCAATGGGATCCTGTCCTGTATCAAACATAGCGTGGCCAGCAGGACCAGGGCAGTGATCCTTCCCCTGTACTCTGCGTTGGTGAGGCCACACCTTGAGTATTGTGTTCAGTTCTGGGCCCCTCAGTTCAGGAAGGATATTGAGGGGCTGGAGCAGGGCCAGAGAAGAGCAATAAGGCTGGTGAAGGGACTGGAGCACAAGTCCTATGGGGAGAGGCTGAGGGAGCTGGGGTTGTTTAGCCTGGAGAAGAGGAGGCTCAGAGGTGACCTCAGCACTGTCTAGAACTACCCAAAGGGAAGTTCTAGCCAGGCAGGGATTGGTCCCTTCTCCCAGGCACTCAGCAATAGAACAAGGGGGCACGGGCTCAAGCTCTGCCAGGGCAAATTTAAGTTGGAGAGCAGAAAAAAATTCTTTTGAGAGAGAGTAATCAGGCATTGGAATGGGCTGCCCAGAGAGGTGGTGGATTCACCAACCCTGGAGGTTTTTAAACTGAAATTGGCCTTGGCACTGAGTGCCATGATCTGGTAAAGGAACTGGAGTTGGACCAAGGGTTGGACTTGATGATCTCGGAGGTCTTTTCCAATCCAATTGATTCTATGATTCTATGATTCCATAATTGTCTATATAAGTCTTTCTCCTCTGCTATAAAAATACATAATTGTAATACACATTGTGTATTGAGATGCTGTAAAACTAGAGATGCAGAAATCTGTGGTTTGAACTATACATAGTTCTTAAGAGTACAGCAATTATGTGCAATACTGCATATAGAAGTAGGTCTGAAAGCAGCTTCTAATATCTTGGATCTGTCCATCACTTCCATTACTGTACACTGCACTCTCCTGATCTCTAGAGTTTACAAAGGATTCAGTGGTGTCCCTGTAGTCAATCATTGCTCACATATTCACCTGCTTAGAAGAACATTGGCACTTTCTGTCTTTTATCTGCCTTCACCTTTCGCTGCTGAGGTTTCACAGTGCTGGGAATGGGTAGATAAGTGGAGTGGTTTAGTATGGATGCTCCTGGGCTCGTTTAGAAAGCTATTGCTAAGTTGCTTTCCTAGCATTAATTTGCATCTGCTCTGAAAATATAAAAGGAGTAAGGTTTAAATTTCTTTTCATTTCCGTTATTGCTACTCTCAGTGAGATAGTAATAAAAGAGAGGTCTGCTTCATATTGGTTTCTCTGGTATGTAATGATTTTGTAATAATCAGTCTGAAATAGTTTTATATCAATTACAATTTTTAATGTGTATAAGTTATTACAGTATAATGTTTCCCTTAGTCTCTTTAATTAACATTACAAGTACATGTTGCTTAAAATAAATCTACTAATTCCCAGTGAGCTTCATTAAGGGTGGTAAGAGAACAGTTATGCTGTTGTGAGAGAAAGGAGGAATGGCAGTGAAGTGATTTAGATGGAAAATAAAAGTTATCACATCCTCCAACTATGGGACAGTGTAAAATAATAATACTGAATAAAAATTTGCCACTAGATGGAGCGACATGAATTGAAATTATTTTCTACATTGATTTTAATGGTAACTAAATTTGAGAAAAAGAATATTTTTAAAATAATTGATGTTAATCTGGTCTTGCAGTTTTGCCTTTTAGTTATTCTTTAAAAAAGATTGAGTCCCATTTATTGTTCTTTTGCATTTTTTAATGTTTCTGAGAAAGATGCAAAATGTATGGAAAAAATCTATGAGTACGTAAGCTACCTCAGCATTTGATCCAGGTCTCTAAATACATGATGGTGTGGTGCAAAATGGTCAATTATACATTGCTAGTTATGTTTCTATATTCATAGCTAAAGGCAAGTTACGTGTATTGGGTAACTGAGTAAAAACTTAGAAATGTGTAAGAACAGAATAAAAATATTTGCAAATTGATCAGGATGTGGTTTGGATGTAAGACATTTATTAACCAAGGAAAATATTGTATGTTATTAGTCAGTGTTATTAGTGTCTATTATTGTTATTTGTTTCCTTTAGTTATTATTTTTGTATTGGATTGTTTTTACATGATTGGTAAGTTGCATCAGATAAGTGTTGTCCTGTGTTTTGCGTGCTAAAGTGTGCTATAAAGCAGTTACATACACCCCATCTTCTTGTGGCTGTGGATTGCTAAACTATTTGCTTCTCTTTGTAGGTTCAGCGTGGGAATGGTGTTTGGAATAGTTGCCATGTTTGGCTCTGTTATTCTTCTGGGAAAGACACTGATGCAAACCCTGACACAGATGCTCACGGAGGCACCGAAAGCCCAGAATGATCGGATGCTGCAGGTTGTGGTAAGTGTGCTCTCCTCAGGTCTTTATGTGAGAGTTGTAGTCTAAAGTAGCTTGTTAATGGGGTGTGTGATGCTTAAATGTTCCCCTGCAAGGATAACCAAATTCCTGATACTCTTCTACGTGAAAATATGCTGCTTTGTTATCAGCCTTCAAAGTGGGGAGTGGGTATAGTAACAGACGGCAAATGAAGGCAAACATGTGGAAGAGTTTATATTAAAAATTCTCAGGAGTGGAAATTGGCTAGTCATTTTGAAAAACTCTAAATTATATTACTAAGAATATAAAACAGCTAAGAATTTGCCTCCTGTGAGCTGTATAGTGTAGAGCTCACTAGAAGAGACAAGTTTTGTGTCATTTATTACAATATGAAACATCAGTGGAGAAGGAAGGAAATGTAAAGAGCTTTGTGTCACAGTAGAAGGAAAGATTCATTAGTGAGGAGGTGGCTTTTTTTTTTTGATCAAGGACTTAGGAGTTAATTTAACATGAGATTTACAGTGCTGTTTCTGGCAGTGTCTAGTTAAAGGCCTAATAAGGAAGATATTTAATTTTTTATGGATTTCTGGTGCTGAGCAATATATTGTATGGTTTTAGAATGGAATGTATTTCACAGAATAGGAGAGATTGCAAATACTGTCTTTCTTATCTCTACACAAGGCAGTAATGGAAGAAACTGACATTGCCTTACAACAGTTTTCATCTGGAAGGGTTCCTACCCACCTTTTACCCCAAGAGAGCTATCTGGCCAAAACATGTGGTCATTTTTCAGAATTACAGAAAGTCCTACGAGATTTCTCTGCCTTCTGCTACATGGCTTAGAGCAAGGATGCCCAACCATTTTATTCTATTTACATACTCAGTTTTTCTAGAGAAAAGAAGTTGAGATTTTTGTGCAGTCACAACAGACCTTCATTTAACATGTAGATCTTGAACCAGCTGCATGGAACTAGGCTTAAAAAATTGCATAAGTGCAGGAAGCATGTATTATTAGCATGTGCCATAAACTTGGTGCCTTTGGATGGCTGGGTCTGTTTCACACATGCAGGTGAATATGACGAATGCAGAATGTGTTGACAAAAGCAGGCAGTGAGGTCTGAGAGAGAACTGCTGTCCCTGCCGCTGCCATCATCCAGTCCACACAGCCTGCTCCTGAATTGTTTCCAGAAACAGACAGGAATGGGCAGTCAGTGCATCCCATAGAGCACAACTCAAACATGAGACAGAAAATTTTTAATTTACATGCCAACAGGATCTATCCTAACCATGTATGTCTATTACTTTCTGAGTAAGAAAAGCTCTCTACATCTTCATTTTCTGAGATCATTGTATGGATCTGTCCACTTCTGTGACACCAGAGTAGAGTAGTCATTGGCAGTATTTGGCTCTTTATAGAAAATAACGTAGAGGCAACCAAAGTAAAGATGAGCCTTTGGAATTAAACTGGTGTGAATTGGAACAATGAAAGCAGAAAAGTAGGACAATATTCACAATGTCAATGTGGAATTGATTCCTCAGCAACTGCCTACTGGCAATATCACTGCATTCAAGTGGAGGACTGACTGGTACTGAGACTGATTTACTATATAGGGATAATGTAATGTCATGTATGGGGATATGGTTACTTCTCCCAAAGTTGACTCTTCCTTTCCTAACTCATTCTTTCATTTCTTAATGGTCACAGTTATATAATTCTGCCTGTAACAAGTTTCAGTATTCTTTTTAGGGGGGAATAGCTAGCATAAGTTGACACAAAAAAAGTGACCCATGTGTGCTTGCAAAGAGGTGAAGAACAGCTTGGGAGGACCTTCTCATTTAAATTATTTACTTGTATTTGACTGCCCAGAAGAGAGTGAATTAGCTAAAAAGAAAAACAACCAAAACCCACTACTTTCTTAACTTAACTTTAGCCTGTGGCATAAATCTGTTTAGCCTTTAGCCTGTGGCTATGGGGACAGGGAGAAACAGTTCTGCTTATGTTTTATTAAGATTTTTATACCCTTCCTCTTTTGTTCAGTCATGTATTTTATTTAAAATACCTATCTATAGATAACAGGATTGTTTTTCTTTAGCTGCCTTCTGTATTGGTAGCATATTGACAAAAGTAGGAAAGAGGCAGATCAGTCACTAGCCAAGTATCTTCTTTTACTAAAGGCATTTCCAGAAGACCATAAGATTACATGCTTTTTAACAAAATACTGTCAATGGTTTCAGAACCCTTCAGGAGAGGTACCTTCTGTTTTAGGTGAATCTAAAACCAGCTGCTTTGATGTGAAGCCTGAAAACATCTGGTGCTGTGTTCTAGCAGGCCATAGTCATGGTGGTGTTGAGGTGGCAACTCTTGCTATGGCCATCTGTCCTCCCATTGCAGAGGGCCACTGGCAACACCACCTGAGTGATGCTTTAGTGCCACCAGCTGGTGCTGCAATACAAGCAATAGATGCTCAAAGAATGAAGAGAGATCTCTTCACAGAGTGAGGTACCATGGTCATGCCAGTTAAGATAAATACCTTGGTCGTAATCACACTCTGGACAGAATTTGTGAATGATTAACATTCATAAAAACAGTCTTTTGAAGGTTTTATTTTAGCCATTTCAGCCTATTACAGAGTTCTGCTCCATGGGTAGGTGAATGCATTTAAGTGAGAAATGTGCGGGGCTGAAGGGCAGTAGAATCAAACCTGCTCTGGATCTGCAACCTTTTGGTATCCACAGAGGTGGTTTTGATAGAGTCCGATAGACAGACCAGAAATTTTTGACCACAGCATCTCTTTTGTGACACTGGTTTGCAATCTACATTGCATTCACATCAGCTGTTAGTGACTGTAGTGAAGTGCACGCTGCCTCCAGTGGAAAAAGCTGTGGAGCAGACAGGAGAACTGTCCCAGAACAAGCAGCAGAAGTGGCCTTACCATCCCACTGCAGCGTGGCTCTCAGTGAGGATGGAACTGAGCAGCATGGAGGTCCATAAGGAGGCAAGAGGGGATGGTTCCTAATTCTTTGACTAGTGACCACTTTGAAGCCTGTCTGGAAGCAGCTGGTGTCTCATGACAATGAATTGTCATGAAGGACCTGGTGAGTGGTGGGAATCCACCAATAGCAGGAATATGAGAGGCCAGCATGTTATGTTTTATGTAAATTAAAATATTATACTAATTTCATATGGGGTATTTTAAGGTTAGATTGCCATATGTAGACAACCAAAACTCAAACAATAGATGAAAATTACCCTTTTTTTCACCCTGTAAATCTGGGATAATCTTGTGATTCGTATAGGGAGAGAGTAGGGAGACTGACTGTTCAGATGTAGGCTCATTTTTTGAACTTTGAAGGCTCACAGTGTTTTTAAGTGCCATACAGTTTTTATTATTTTCTTTTAAAGTGTGGATCTTCTCTATAGCTACATGACTGGCTGCAGGAAATTGTAAACTAATCCTCAGAATTGCGAAGCCTGATTCATTTAAGTGCAAGTCTCTGCACATTTTTCTAAATTTGTCAAGCTTAGTATAGAGTAGGACACATTTGGTCAGGGCCACGGGGAGTAAACAGGGCAGGAAGAAGGGCTTTTGTCCCTGGAGAGCTACTTAACATTCAACAAAAGGGTATATATTTAATATGTGCTACAATGCATTGAATAAGTTGGGAAAAGAGGTACAAACTGATAGTGGTGCATGAGAATAGCCCCTGTTTTGTTGTGGGTCTGAGGAAGCTCCTCAGAGGAGGAAGTTTAGGGGCAGAATGATTCGTGTCTGTACCTCTTGGTTTCCTCCTGTGTTTTGTTTTGTTGTCATGCCCGCATCAACAGGTGCCTGGTGTCAATTTGCCTGTCAGCCAGCTGACCTATTTCTTCTCTGCAATCCTCATCAGCGGTGTGATACATGAAGTCGGCCATGGGGTGGCAGCTATTCGGTAATACAAGTTGCTTTTCTCCTCTGCCAACAAAGCTTAATATTGCAGAGCAGTTACTTAACTGTGAATGTTGTTAGCACTGTTTCAGTTTATCTAGAGAGTCTGTTTAGTCTGTATTTCATAGTTCCCTTAGATGTTAAGTTTGGAAGGGTGTACAATTAAGGGTAGAGTTTTAATACAGTGACTTACACTGATCATGAGAAAGGACTTCTGCTTTGCAAATACACAATACTGCATCAGGTTTAAAATAATATTTCTTTTAAGTCATCCTGTTTTCCACCGAGCAATTTCATTTCTGCACCTGTGACAGCTAAAGAGGACCCGTATGCTCCTGCACAAAGATATTTCAAAATAGATTCTAAATTGGTGTGTTTAAACATAGTTTGTGAACAGGTTGAAGCAATAACTCAGTCAAATATGACTTGCCTCTGTTAACCTCTGTGATGTATTAGTTTTGATCAAAGATTATATTTTTAATGTCCCTAACTATGATGATTACTTCACAGAACTTGACAAGTTTAGTCATTGCTGTTAAATGCCACTTTAGCATAAGAAGGTTAAATGGTGATTACTGGGCCTGATATTCAGATGTCCTCCTCATTTCTTCTGGACAGCATTGTTTTTGCTCCTATGACCATGAAGGCCTAAGTAGTTTCTCTGATTTTCTTGAATGAAGAGAGTCACAATTTAATTTTAACCAATTGCTACCTTTTTTAATAACTCCAAAGGTTCTTAATTAAAGGAGTGGCTTGGAACCCTCTGTGTTTCATATGCTCTGTTTGTCTTTCAGCTTTTTTTACCCAAATAGTTACAGGGATTTTTTCGTGGAAGATAAAACTCTTGCTCTTGCTTATCCGACTAGAGGAAGAAACAACACAATTTTCTTTGCTGGATGACTGCAGAGAAGCTAGGAGTAATTGCAGAGCTCTTTTTAAGCAGAAAGAATAATTCTTATATCTTAGTGGTATGATTTCTTTGTTCAAGATCTAGAGCAAAGGTTCTGAATATTCAATTCTGGGTTATGTTTTTGTCAAAAAATTGTTTCCCAGCTGTTTTCAGGAGAGAAGTTGATTTGTTGGGAGTATACATTGGCAGCCAATGTTGCTGCTGTTGTTTTTCACTCGTAATGGAGAACACACTCCGATCTCTGAATCCCAAGGACCTGAGTTCAAGTCTCAGTAGGGACCGTCCCCTGGCAGTTCAATGCCTCCCTGCCATCCCATCCCGTCACATCTGGGATGCTCAGCAGGGTCAGCTCCGGTTAGTACCGGGTGCTGTGACAGTCCCGAGGACTTCACTGTCACTGTCCAAGCTTGCTCGGCTGTGGCAAATGAACCTTAGGACTTAAATGGTGGGGCCAGTTCTGCGCACGCTGAGCCTCACCTAAAAAATCCACTGTGCAGGCTGGAAGGGCACAGCCACGTGGGGAGAGCCCTGCCCAAATCTGCGTTTGCGAAGATTGGCCATTACTTGTTTTTCACTTGACTTTTTTATTTTTCTTCCAGCACAGGTTTGGTCTATAGTGCTGTTACTGTAAATCCTCAGGGTTCAGACTTTACTAAATAGCTGTGCTGTGAGCAAATTTTTTTATTCTGGCAAATCACTTGGACTTCCTGAAATCTAATACACTTTTGCCAACTTCAGGGCAAGATAGCAGTAGCAGTGAACTACAAGAGCTTGAAATACTCGAGCCTTAGCTTAGTCAAGGCTTTGACCAAAAAAGTTGTTGTCTTCTTCCCTCTGTACCTCCTACCCAAGTCATGAAATCATGTACAGGTATTAGGCTGCCTATTAGTAGTTGTTAGCATGCGTAGGTCTGATGAGTTGACTCCATAGAATTAGTGTATGACTTCATTTTGAACAATTCATTGTAACCCTATGTCTTCTGTGATATACACAGTAAACAAATACATGTGAATAAATAAAATGTTATACCCAGTACACGGTCTCAGTAAAGATATGGAATTGGCTGATCTGTGCCTGGTTTCTCTTGTTTCAAGATTGTCTTATGCCTCTCTGAGTACCTCACAAAATATCTAGCTTCAGAAAAACTTAATGTATTTGTTCCAAAACATTCCACTTAAAAGCACTGTAAAGCCTCTGGAAAAAAAATATTATTTGTATGATAGTGTCAGCTACTAATATATTTAAATAGAATCATAGAATGTTAAGGGTTGGAAGGGCATTAGCATTTGTCCTTTTAACCTCTTGACTTGTTTCCATTTCTTCAGATGGCATTTGCCTCATGTTTGTTAGTTTACAATTTAGTCTAAATTTCATTTAGGAGAAACAAAGAAATTATAAATTCCAGAAATCTGTAAATGTTTCTTTAAAAGGAAAGTGATTGCTTCTTGTAGATAATTTTTCATATATGAGCTTGAAACTTCTTCCTACAAGCTGCTATTTTTACTTAAAAGAAAAAAATACCCCAAATGTTAAAATATATTTTAACTTTAAAGTGGATGGGGTTTTTTAAACAGCATTTTATGTGTTACTGTTACCAGAAGAGAGAAAAGAAGTTGAACTTTATTTTCTACCAGACACACAAATGTGAGTGGCTTCAAAGTGGCAACTACTGCAGAAAATATCCTTTAGTTTAATTATCTTTCAGTTATTTGTATTATGAAAAATAAGTTCGTTTATAATTATAATTTTACTTATCTTTGTTGTCAAAAATATGTGTGCTATGTAGAATTTTTTGTTTTTTCTTTTGTTTGTTTGCAGTAACACCATTTCATTTTTCTTCTCTTCTTTTTAAGAGAACAAGTACGATTTAATGGATTTGGGATTTTTATCTTCATTGTCTATCCTGGAGCATTTGTTGACCTCTTCACAACTCACTTGCAACTGATATCTCCTGTCCA
>VWZD01004049.1:298077-345042 GCA_013396695.1 Sakesphorus luctuosus
CTTCAAATGCTTGTATTACTTTTTAAGATAATTTTGAATACATTTTCTCTTGTCCTTAACAGGAGTTTAATATTTTTTAATTTAATTTGTTAAAAATAATTTTATTTTAAGATGTTTTAAGAGATGTATAAAGTGTCTCTTTTTAAATATAGGGAATTAGATGTCCAAGGTTGAGGCTGTTGTAGCAAGATGAAGTTGAAGGCACTCTGAGCCTCTACAGGTTATTCTCATTTTGAGCATGTTTATTTTATTGTGGATCACCTGAGATGGGTTTAAAAGCTTTCTATTTGAGACTTCCCTGGTGTATTCCACACAGCAAACTGTGTCAAATATGGTAGTTAGGCTCATGTTTCCCAGGTGTTTGAAAGTATTCCTTGTTATCCTCTAGCAGGTCCATCATGTCTTTTTTTTTCTGTTTTGTTATTTTAAGTGTTTAGGGTTTTTTTTTTCAGTTTGCTCTCTCTAGCAGCCACACTGTTGTGAAGGAATTTTGATTCCATTTTCCATGTTTATCTTTTGTTAAGCTTTTAAGCTGAAAAAATATTTTTAAGATTAAAATGTTAAAAGAATAAAGTTAAAATATTTACTTATTACTTTTGGATTTATTGCACTCATGTCTGTTCAACTGACAATTAATGCATTTCATTTCACTTTTTTTAATATTTATTATTGAATTTATTATTTATTATAAGGTAGAAACTGTATTTTAATAATTTATTCAAAAGCCAAATTTTTCTTTTGGGTACTCTGCCCACTACATACTCAGAAAAGTGGTGGTCCATGATGAAGTCTCTGTATGGTAGAATGGCACCTTAGAAATTACTTACTGCTTCCCTGCCTTTTCCGATTGTATAATTCGCAGGGGCTCAGAGGTTTGTCTAAAACTCCCTTACAAAGTGACATAGAAACTAAATTTGGTAAAGTAATATATGTATTCTTTTATGCCAGTGTTCACAAATTAACATTCTTACAGTAATAATTTCAGGAAAGTTAATTAGAAGGTAGGTGTAGAATCATTTCAAAGCCAGCTTTGTTATTAGCTTTTATTTAGAAACTTAATTTTTTTCCCTTCTTTTTAGGGGTGTGGCATAATTTTGTTCTTGGTGTTGCAAGTTTCATGGTTTTGTTTCTGCTGCCAGCCATTCTTTTCCCTTTCTATTACACGGGTGTTGGGGCACTTGTGACTGAGGTTGCAGAGGTAAGAAAAGATCTTTGCTGTTTTCATATTTTATGCTTTGTGATCTGAAATATACCCATGTCTCTTATTATCACAGTCAGATTTGCAGCACTGTGCAGAATGGAATATACTGAACTTTTTGCCTAAAGTTTTCGTCTTGGTCTCATGTATTTTAGTATCAGTAAATAAAGGAACATGGTGTGAATACTTGTAGACTATTCAGCATACTCTAAAACGGTTTAGACATTTGAGATGAGTTTGCAGGCTTATTTTGGGGGGGGTGGTTTGACTTTTTTTCATTATTGGCACAAAGCAGATCTGCTGGAAACTGCATTATCACTCTGGTTACCGATATCTGGTTTTAATGTTAGAGATTATTTTGAGCTGATTTCCTTGTTTGGGCAGCTGTAAGCAAAGTAGAGATAGACTTCTGAGATTCTGGAAAGGACTGATTTTTTCTGACTTAATCAAACACAGCACAGTTGAGCAGCAGACCTGAAATGATTCAGTCTTTCTTGGTTCTGAAAGTCAACTGATATAACTCAGGAGAGAGTGACATTCATTATGCTCTATTACCTTTTAAAGTACAGGTACACCCTGCTTTCTTGAAGGTTCACAGTATTAATTTAAGTAAATCAAACTTAATATGTTGTGGGTTTTCTTACCATTTTAACTTGTATGAAAATAACTGCTCAAATTTGAAGAGGTCCTTGGGACACTTGGAGGCCCTGCTTTTCCCCCTCTCCTCTTTTTCTTCACTTTTTCCCTTTTGCTTCTTTGCACTAAGTTATTTGTAGAGGATGGGGGGTTTTTGTAATGCTTTATCATAAACTGAAATAATCAGCTCTAGTGGAATCTGAGATTTTGTTTCTGTGGAAATAGTGTCTTAACCTAAAGATTTCATAACTATTCAGTAGAACTGTAAACTAATCCTTGTAATTTTAACTATAATAATATGATTCATTCATTGTTCTTCTCAGGATTCTCCTGCGAATGGACCAAGAGGTCTTTTTGTGGGAGACCTTGTCACTAACCTGCAAGACTGTCCAGTTTATAATGTGGAAGACTGGAATTCCTGTCTGGGGGACATTTCAGAGAAGTCACAGGTCGGCTACTGTGTAAGTGCAGCCACCCTACAGCAATTAAGCTTTCCAGCTAGAGGTATGACTTTAGGTGCTCTCCTCATTATTTTATATATTAATTTATTTTTTGATTTTATCATATTTGAAAGACTGCTTTCGATTTAGAATTCGTTGGGGTCAGATTTCTCATAAGTCAAGTCTGCTATCCTGTCTTAAGCAGTCACCAGTGCTGTTTTGGGAGATCTGAAAGTGAGGAAGAGGTAGAAGAATTTCATTTGTCTTTCGATCATCATGTACAAATACTCTGTATGATCTGAATAATAAAATTTGCTTCTCCAGGATATTACAGAACTTGGTTATTAGCAGTAATGCAGTTATTTCCTCTATTGTAAGTTCCGTTCAAATGATCAACTCAGTGTTCTTTTGCAGATGTAAACTCCACACATTACCTTACAGCTTTGATCAGCATGACATTGCAAACTGTATGGCTTAACCCAGTTATGTGCTTTATTATGGTCACCTCTTCTGTTGTGTCTCACTGTGCTGGGTTTATGTCATTGCCCATAAACTCAGTTTTGTCTGGATTGCACATACAGCTTCTCAAAGTCAGTCTATTTCCTTCTGTTTCCACTTACACCTTAGAGTGCTTGTTGCTGTAAGGGCTTACCCCTGAGAAACAAAAACAAAAATGTGAGCCCAACTAAACCAGAACAATAAACAAAAATTAAGTAGAACAAAAAAGAACAGTCAAGTTAAATGGGCTGAATGTCTTGTGACATGCCCTAAAGCTCTCTAGAGTTTCTTAGGTGCAAGCATTCATGGAAACTGAAATCCAAAGGTAAGGGGCTGCTGCTGAGCAAAGCCTGTATGATGCTGTTCAGAGCTTTAAAATTGTCACTGCATTTTTCCATCACACTGGAAAATAAACAGGAGGTCAGGCAACTTGGCTACCCTTGTTTTTTGATGCATTATAGCACTTTTATGAGACTGAAAAGGTAATTTATTTTTTTTTAGTATGTGAGGAAAGTAATCTTA
Organism: Sakesphorus luctuosus; assembly: GCA_013396695.1. Lineage (NCBI taxonomy): Eukaryota > Metazoa > Chordata > Aves > Passeriformes > Thamnophilidae > Sakesphorus > Sakesphorus luctuosus. Next base: position 301,372 of record VWZD01004049.1, read on the forward strand.
CAGCTGGAACTAAGATAAATATTTAAACTGGAAACTAGTGGAGTATGGGTAAGAACCTGCTTTTAGAGACCTGACAGTTTGGATTATGCCTCTGAAGAGGAGGGCAACTTTGGCACATGCTTTCATCTGGCCAGGGATGGTAAGAACCAATTCTCAGATGCTGTAGGTGTATGTATGCTGAGGTTCTGCTGTTCTCTGATATGCAATTTCAGAGTCATGGGTAATAAAACTGCATATTCTGTAGTTGAACCAGTCCTATTTAGATTGAAATACTGGAGGCTTAACACTGGAGGCTCAGCATTGCTTCCAAGCTTGGTTGCTGTATCGTGTTAGCAGCCCTTTGTCCCCACTGCTGCCTTCTAATCAGACCAGTCTGTCTGCATTTTTGGAGTCATAAGCCTCCAGCCGTGAGAAATATTCCTCTGAAATTAAATGAACTCTGTTTGGACTCTAGCAGCTGTCATTTGTCAAAATCTTGACAATTCACAACTTGACATAAATACAGAGTATCAATAAAAATATATATAGCAAATGGACCTCATCTACTTGAGCATAAAACAAATGGAGAGTAAACTATTTGAGTATAAAGCTAGATGGAAAACAATGCCCCAAGGACCTTGAAATTTAAAAAAAAAAAGAAAAGTGTTCTCAATGTAGTTTATAAGGAAACTAATTTCATCGTCATTCACTGTTCAAAAATACACGTGGTTCCTTCGCCTCAGGGTACTTGAAAAAAGTTTGATATGGTACAGTGCTTGCACCTGCAAGCCCCAGGCATAGAGCTCCATGTTAGTGGACTGCAGGTTATGCAGTGATAAATCAGCAACCAGTATCACAGGCTTGATCTGCCTAAAGAAGGTACTGCAGTTGCTGTGATACAGTTCTTACAGTGACCATTCTTTTGTGTGTGTGTTTTTAAGCGGTTGCACAGTAAGTTAGGTTTAATTCATCTAAAGAGCATCTTTACAAAGATTCTGTAACAGACTAGTTAAATCAAGGGTTAAAGCATCACTTATTCACTGTTGCAACCCTCAAGGCTTGGAAAGCTTTAAGAATTTGAATCTTGTAAAGACTTCCACATTTTAAAGAATGTTTTGAGCCTTGGTCATTTCCATAGCCAGACAGTGAAATCGATAAAGTGGTGGCTAACGAAGTTCTATGCCAAACCTTGATACAAGCTGAGTGCAATGGATAAAAGTGTTTTGTAACTCACAATGCCCAAAACATTGCAGTGTAGACCTGCAGTATCTTAAGGAGATGTATTAAGATGAAAAAATCAGTGTGTCTCGTAACTGAAATCACGTGACATTCACACACATTGGTGATGAAATTTATTTTTAGTTGTGACTGAACCACAGCTACACTGTGTGAATTACTATCATTCTTGAAGGCTGCAGGATGACTGTTTTATTTTATTCAGAGACTAATCTTTTTCATGAAGTTACTATAATACCAATTATTTGCTCTATTTCTGTGTTTTTTAGTCTACAGAAGACTGGATGGCACGGTGGAATGTTGTAGTAACAACAGTCTCACAGACATTTGCTTTTCATATAGCAATAAGTTGGACAGCCATCTGGTAAGTTACTTAAACTGCTAGTTTTCTTTGGTAAGTCTAAAATTATTTTAGTTAATTAGTAATATTTACCAACTTTTACGCAGCATACTTATGAGTTTAAGAATATCTACAGTTTGTAATAAAGGTATATATCTATGTTATTCTCCCCATTTATAGCTTAGAAACCCACAAAATACTAGTTACGATTTTTCCCATGATCAATCAGAAAGTCTCTGGAAGAATCATAAAAAAATCTTACAACCCTCATTCTTTTAGGCAAAAAAATACCTCACTGATTTTCTGGATGGAGAATATTGGTGAGAAAAAAACTTTTGAGTAGATGGTGAAATTGGCTTATTTTGATGCTTCAGTTTTTAAAGGTATGGAGCACTACAAGTAAAGCAAAGCACTGGACTATCTGTTCAGTTATTTTGTCTGAAGCTAATAGTGCTGCTCCCTAAGTTAAACTAAAAACATGCAGGAGAAAGTCCTAGACACTGTCCAGTTTCTCAAAATGAAGGCTACTACTTGATTCCTTTTCTGCCATATTCATTTTCTTGTCATGTGAAAACATAAAGTTTCTCAGAGGATTTTGACTTAGTTCGTTCAAAAGAGAATATAGCAGCCTTCCAGTGGCTAAAGGGGCTACAAGAGAGCTGGAGAGGGACTTTTTACAAGGGCACGTAGTGATAGGACACGGAGGAATGACTTTAAACTGAAAGAGGGCAGGTTTAGATTAGATATAAGAAAGAAATTCTTTACAGTGAGGGTAGTAGGACACTGGCACAGTTGCCCAGAGAAGCTGTGGGTGCCCTATCCCTGGAGGTGTTCAAGGCCAGGCTGGATGGAGCTCTGAGCAACCTGGTCTCATGGAAGGTGTCCCTGCCCATGACAGTGGGATTGGAATGAGATGATCTTTATGGTCCCTTCCAACCCAATTCTGTCATTCTATGAAAATACAGAGATACTTGTTAACATATATGTTCCATTTGACAGTGATGGAATATTTCTGTTGGTTCTCTTTACAAGAAAAAGAGCACAAATATCAACTATGCAAACTTTTCTACACATACCAGTTTGTTATTGTTCTGACCTCTAGTGATAAATACTTGAAGAAATTCAAGTAAGTCTGTTCTAAATTTGCTTTGTTTAGAGTTTTTGTGATGGTAAGCTCACTCCAGGGTGTTTTTGTGGTATTTAAACACTAAGGATTGAGCACATTCCACCAGTTCACTTGAAATACAGCAGTAGCTGGTAACATCCTGGAGTTCAGCAAGATTTGATAAATCACTATCCCACTGAGCTTTGGCATTCTTAAACTCATAGCATCCAGAAAGCCTGTGACCTTGTGTCTGTCAAGTGTCCTTACACTGGCTGTGAGGTTTTGAACAATTATTTGAAATAGTCTTTGCAGTGCTATGCAGCAGTATTTGAAAGTGTGTTCTCTCCCTCTCATTAGATTAGGAAGGGCTTGTATCAAGGTTAATGGCAAGTGCCTGACACTCATGCATTTTTTTTTCTAAGGCAAACAGTAGATTAAGAACTTTCTTTGCTTGTGTTTTAAGAACAAGGAAAAGTGCCACTGAGTTTTTACGAGAGACCAATTTCCTGTTCCTTTCTGCTGTACTGTCTTTGGCCTTTGGGGAGCAAGAAAGATGTGGTCTTTCAGATTGCAGAGTGGAAGAGTGTTACAGGTAGGAGTTACAGTGACACAGCACTGCATTAAGTCCTGTGTTCATCTTAGTTCAGAATGGTTTCTCAGCTACCACACTCCTGGTAGGTTTGTTGGTTTATTTACTTAAAATAAGCTTTTGTTCAGACAAATGAGGTTTGAGATCAATGAGGACTAACACTTCTTACACAGGTAAGTCACTAGTATGTTGATGCAGGCTCTGTCCATTAGAAATCACTGACTTATGTTTAGGTGCCTTGATTTTTAGGTTAGGCAGGTGTGTACCTTTCTAAAAATACTTTGCTTTATTTTGGTATATGTGCACACCCTCTCTTCCTCATTCCAATAAATATGGAATGAAAGGTTGAATATGTATCAGGTAGACGTTCTTCAGGACTTGACAAAAAAACCTGAAGGAGAATCAGATTTCAGCTCTTCATGGGCTGATATCAGTGAGGCATTTCTTTGCTTTAGAAAGGAATATTTAGTTCCTTTTATTCTGATCTGCTGGAGAATACCTTTAACTTTGATAATAATTTCAAATGCTCTTTGCAGTATGCCTGTCTGCCAGCACGAAAAGTTATTGAATCCAGCAAAGTTTGTCGAACCAACATGGATTGCCAGAAGGACTTGGTGCCAAGCTTTTGTGTGATTCCTTCTTTGGAGAACCAAACAAGGTTAATCAGGGTAAAACATCCACCCCATATTGACATGCTATATGTAGGACACCCCTTGCATCTTCAGTACACAGGTTGGTATTATTTATTGAAACAGTTTAGCAAAAACAATCTCCACTATGGTTTCCTTTGCTTGGCTGCTTGAAGAAAGTCTTGGAATGCTTGTCAGTTAACTTGTTCAATGCAGAATCCATTTCTTGTTACAGCCAGTGGAGAGACATGGACTACTCAGGCCTAAAATGAAATGTGCATAGTGCAATGAGTTATGAAGGTAATAGAAACCATATGTGGTATGAGATGGTTATTTCTTCAGAGAAGTGTGAAAGGGCTATTTGTAGACCAGGTCTTACTCAGGTTAGTCGTAGGAACCAGATACCTGCATTTTGCTAACACATAAACTGCTCAAAATGCCACTGTAAAATCTGTAGGTCATTTTGTTCTGTCACCTTGCCTGGGATGTTAGCATGACTGCTTACATCACACCTGATATCCAGGTATCAGTGACAGATTCCCATGACTATTGAGCCACAAGTATTACCACAACATAGTCTTTTCCTGATCTTTTTGTCATTTTACTGCCCTAAATTAAGTAACGTATAACAGTTAGTTCTTTACTTTGAAATTCACTGTGTCTCATCTTTGGGCAAGCTTATATACTTGAGCCAGGTATAGAAGTAAACATTAATTCTGCTACTGGAGAGAGAATGGAAAGAATGAACAGGCTTATCAACATCCTACTTAGTAGCTTGAGTGGCATGGTGAAATTCTGCTTCAGATGGGCTTTAAACAGTTTAAACTACTATTCCTTCCTGGGAGGAACGTTCCTGTTCCTTATGGTCAGCTGCACCTCTTGGGGTGATTTTACTTCAGACATTTGGAAATATCTCCTTAAGGGAAGGCATTGTACTATTCTGAATAAGCACTGGAATTAGGTACAAAAGAGCTTTATAAACAGTGGTGAAATCTGATAGTGTAAAGCCATTAACATTCTTGCATAATTTATTTTTAGTTCATCTGTCAGTCTTCATCTTCCTGTACTGGTCATTTGATACTCTGTGAGGAGTTATTTATTTCAACTTTTTTATAATACACCATCATTTAAGCCCCAGAGATGATCTCTTCATTTGTAATTTTTGGCCTCTTGCCATTTAAAAGAAAAACATTGTAATATCAACATGTTTCATGACATATATTCCAAGTGCAGCAACATATTTTGAGAATAGAGTTTTACAACTATATAGAATTCCTTTTCTTGGTCTCTAACAATACAAACTATTAGTACTGTAGAACAATTGATGTTGTTCTGCTTTCCAATATTTTGGAGCAATGGAGTTTTAGTCAGTGTTTCCTACTGAACAGTATTCGTGCAAGACAATTGAACCTGTCAGTCTGTCAGAAGTCAGAAAAGAATGTTATTGTATCTTAAGAGGTAGTTCTACTTAAGAAGTTACTGTGTGAAAATACTGTTTGCATACACATGTAGGAATATAATTCTAAAGTGATTTACTGTATCTGGGAACTGTGCATTGAATGTATTAATTTGAAAGCTAAAAGCTTGACTTTATTACAAGCTTTGCTGCAAATACAACCTATGCTTGTTGTTCCTTTTGGAAAAACATCAGAGCTGAAATTATAGGATCCTAGCTTGGGCAGCAGGTAATCTTCTGTACCATCACAGAGTTTCATGCTTTCCGATGAAACAACTTTTAAATATTTCAGACTTAACTTTGTACTGCACAATGCTGGCTGGGGCCAACAGGATTGGTGTGTTTTTGTTTCTTTCTAGATGGGACAAACCAGCATGTGATAACCATTTCTTTACAGCTGAAAAAGGAAAATAATTTCTTCCTCTACTGTGTGGGTTTTGAAATTGGAATATGTTTTAGAGAAATGCCTTATTCTTCAGTGTGATCTTTCTGTCTGCAGGAAACATTACTTTTAGAGTGGTGCTACATTTAACACATGTTATACAAGAGTTCCACTAGGATGTACTATGACTCTGGAAACGTCACTAAAGTAATGTTTGAATAACTTCTATGATTATGCATGTATTATTTTCTGCTTAGGTTTATGTTGTTATGATAGTTCTGATTTATGGTGAAGCAGTAATTTTTTCATATTTCCATTTGAAGATAACTTCCAGATAACATATTTTTTAAAATATATATCGATAATAGCTACATAGAAGAAATAGTCTCTACAGCTTTTTTCTATTAAATGCTCCTGTTTCCTCAAACTAAAATATCCTAGCAAAAATATTTTTTATTGATACAGATGCATATAACACTTTTCCCCAGTATTTAAAAAAAAAAACTTAGAAAGTCTCATAGTTGTAATTGAACTTTCAGTGCCAGAGATTTGGCCAAAACTAAAAACCAGAATGAATTATTAGGAATGCATGTAGTTTGGGACAGACACATTGATTAATCCTTTTCATTAGCATTCCTTCTGTAAAAAGTATCTAATGTAATCCAATTTAAATTCATACTGTCAGTTTAATACATGTGGTATTACTCAAGACTTCTGAACTTTTATTACTGCAGGCCAGTTATCCTCTAGAGGCTCTCCCTTATGTTGGACAGAGGATATGTAAAGGTGAAATGCAGAGTCCTGTCAGGAGTGCCATGTACCTTTGCACTATTTCTTCTGTGTTATGTGTAAAGGTTTTTATTCCCTTGTGTCATGTCTGATGTTGCAAAAGTTTTGCTTCTTTCTCTGACCTATGTTGGTTGGAAAGAATCTGCTGACTAAGCTTCATATTTGAAATTAACACTACTTGAGGAAACATCATATCCCTGAATGTTACAAAACCTGCAAGACTTTCTTCATGAAAAGAAGATGGAACTTACCTTGAAGATAATTTCCCTGAACTGAACCAGTCTCCTACTTCTGTTGTATCTGGGTCTTCTTAAAGGAAAAAAAAAGAAAGAAAGAAAGAAAAGAAAACAGAAGGAAAAAAGCCACTTCCTGGCTTTGGGGATGCTTATTATCATAAACAGCCATAATCCATGATGAAGGTCTTTCTCAGTATTTCCATGCTTGTTCATTCTTTTCATGGAGGATGGTCCTTCTTTGCTTTTAACCCATGTTTAAAAGGATTACATGTATAGTCCTTCTGGAGACCACACAGAAATATCTCATGCCATGCTGTCTGTCTCCTGCATAGCATACATGCCCTTTTCCCTGTGAAGAAGTTTTGAAAAGCTCTTTGGTCAACCTAGGCTCCCAGTCACTTCTAATTAAAGTTGTGTCCGTTGTGCATTCTTCTCAATATTTGCCAACACCATCTAGCATTAGCCAACAAAAGAAATATTATTTCCAGGTCAAAGAATTGTTTAATTGGAGTGGGAAAACAATGACTGTTTTCTCTCACCCAAGATCATTGCTGTTCACCTCTTCCCAGCAGTATCTTTTTGAAGACAAGCCTAGAGAACATAATTTCTGTACTTCTTTTGTTATTTGTCAGAGGACAAATTTGCCTCCTGCCATTAGGTTAAGTCATCCATTACAACCACTAAATTCATTGCTATTACAGTGTCTAGAGCTCATTCCACCAACTTCCCGAAGACTTTCTTTGTGTTTGGAATTTGCTTCTGTAGCAAGTTTTGGAGTTTAGATCCATGTCTAGTGGCTGTTGGTGACAACAATTTGTTGTAACAAAGAGGGAAGATTAGTGGTCCATTCTCAGTGTCATCACAACTTCAGGTTCACGTTGGTGACTTAGTGGCCATTAGGTGTTAGTCAAGAGGCAGTCAAGTTTTGAAATGATAGTATATTGCAGTGTGTGTCTTCTGAAACCTTTGAATACACTGGATGCCTCAGCCATTTTGCTGTTTTGGCTCATGAACAAGAGGTCAGATCAGCCTTCAGTATGACGAGCTTTTTGCTTTGGCTATCCATTGACCTGGGTATACGTACAAACTGGGTAATGAGAGGCTGGAGAGCAGCCCTGTAGAAAGAGATCTGAGTGTCTTGGTCAACAGCAGGTTGAATATGAGTCAGCAGCACCTTGGCAGCCAGGAGGGCCAATCATGTCCTGGGAGCATTAGGCACAGCATCACCAGCCAGGAGAAGGAGGGGATTGTCCCACTCTGCTCTGCACTGGGGCAGCCCCACCTTGAATATTGTGTGCAGGTTTGGGTACCACAATATAAGAAAGATACTGAGCTATTAGAGAGTGTCCAAAGGAGAGCAACAAAGATGGTGAAGGGCCTTGAGGGGAAACCATTTCAAGAGCGACTGAGGTTACTTGGTCTGTTGAGCCTGGAGGAGACTTCATCATAATGTACAACTTCCTCATGAGGGAAAGAGGAGTGGGAGGCACTCATCTCTTCTCTGTGGTGAACAGTGACAGGACCCAAGGGAATGGCCTGAAGTTGTATCTGTGGAGTTTTAGGGTGGATATCAGGTTCTAGAGGGTGGTTGGGCACTGGAAAAGGTTCCCCAGGGATGTGGTCACAGCACCAAGCCTGACAGAGTTCAAAAAGTGCTTGGATGATACTCAGGCCCGTGATGTAATTCTTCGGTGGTCCTGTGTAGGGCCAGCTGTTGGATTCCATGATCCTTGTCAGTCCTTTCCAACTTGGGATATTCTGTTACTACCGAGACACATGTGTGATCATTCTGTTCTTTTTATTCAGACAAAAAGAGCTAATCCCTGAAGCTGTGGGTCAGGTTTCTGTCAGCCCAACCCCTTCCCTGGCAGGCCCACCTTCAGCTCTGTCTGGAGGGCTGGCCTGGTGGGTTTGGGGGTGAGTGGGGCTGTTTCTGTTGTGGTTGGTGCTGAACAGTTTCTGAAGCTGCTGCAGGGGCTGGGCAACAGGGACAGCTCAGGGATCAGATGGACCAGTTCCTTAGGGCTGCTGCACTTCAGATAAACTTGTCTGGCTGGCTGGGCGTGAGATCAGGCTGACGCGTTCCTGCTGGTCTCCAAAGAGACGTCTGTGGATAGAGGAGGCAGCTGAGTTGTTGATGGGACACAGCAACAGGGCCCAGAGCTGGCAAGACTCACCACCGTGGGCAAAGCTGCTGGCACACCCTGGCCAAGGTGAACACCTGCACCTCAAGGTGCCACCATACAGGAGGATTCCTTCAGGCACGTTCTCTGGTCAGCAGCACGTGCCAGTGCATGTCTTGCTTTTATAGCAGTATTGTCCCCCCACTCTTTCCTGACCTGTTGCTCATGGGGGCTACTCTTGTCCAGGCAGGCTGTTTGACCAAACACTGGCTCCAGCCCAAGCAGGCTCCCCAGGAGAAGACCCAGGAGTTAAGAGGCCAGTTAAGGTGGCTGACAGCAGCAGAAATCTCAGCAGAGTTTTTAGGGCAACCACTAACACACTGCTGCACAGTAGCCTGATGAAAAATGCTTCCTGGCTAGGAGCGGTCTTTGAAGAAACCAGGGGCCATGGGGGAATCGATGACTCACCGTTTTCTTTCACACCACCAGCAGATTGCAACAGTACACAACAGTATCCCAACTGGCACAGCAACCAGGACTATTACTATGCCTATCATACAGCCTGCTCCTTGACAGAAAATACTTTCGATGTCCTTGGGTCTGGAAACATGTGTGGGCATCTCTCCAGCCACTTCTGCAGGAGCAATTCAAAACGTTAGCCCATCCTCTGCACCACTGGTAATCTTCCAGCATGGTTGATACCACCAGGACATTCTGTTTCCCTGCAGTGGTGGTGCCTGGAGGCACACTCCCACCCTTTGGGAGTCCCTCCAAACTAAACTCAGATGGTAAGGAGGAGAGCACAGAGAGGAACACTGCTGCTTGATCAGTCATTCTTTCAAGGGACATGGACAAAACCCATCCCTGCAGCAGGCAATGCCACCTGCACCTCCCTCCCTGGGCCAGCTCCCACACCCTAAGGGGATGGAGTCAGACCCTCTCAGGAGGCACTTGAGCTGTGCTCTCCCCATCTGCCTTTCCTCCAGTACGGGCACCCCTCACAGCTGCTCCCAGGTTTCAGGACATGTCTTGCACTTAGGGATCCCAGCAGAATTGCTCAGTACCTGAGTGCTTTGAGTCCATTTGAGGAGGTTTTTTGGCATTTCCATTGTGTTTTTCTCCAGGCTTTGACAGCACTGCCAAAAAGCAGAGATAGGTAAAGCCTCAGCATGGCTCAGGCACAGGGGATGCAGGAGGATGGGGAGATTCCCTCTAGGTTTGCTGCCCAGTGTGGGAGCCAAAACTCATGAGAGGGATTCCTCTCTGGGCTACTGTTGCACCTTTGGCCTCTGGGAACTCAGGGCAAGCTCCCATTTCTTATCATCTGTGGATTGTTATCCAGATGTCTTGAACCCAACACACTGATGTGAATGCAAGAGCAGGCTTTGGGGAAGAGCCTGCTGCCACACAGCCATCCTGATGACTGACACCAGCTGACCACTGGACACTGGCATTGGCCATGAAAGGAGCAACTTGCATTTCACTTGGAAGAAAGATTAAAAAGTAAGTGCTACTTCCTCCAACTGACTTACCTGTGGGCTCACGCTTTTGCTTGAAGATTCGAACTGGCAAAGATTTCAGCAAGCCACCAACATGGAGATCTTAAGGAAAATTGTCCATTAGTGAACTCTTGAGACATTGTTGATCATTATTCTTTCAAAGAAAGGGACATTGAGAATTTACCTGCAGGTTGGCCCAGTGGCTCCAAACCATCTTTCTGCCAAGCTGCCAGAGACTCTTTTAGAGAATCCGCTAGAAACAAGCAGAGAGAAATGTGCCCATTGCATGTTGGGATCTTCTGCCTTAATGAACAGAAGCACTGAAAGGGGGTCAGGTAGCAATGTGGGAGCCAGATGTCAGTCGATTGCCAAAGCTCAGGGGAGGACCTGGGCACCTCTAAACCAGCAGCGCAACACTCTTTAAGGCGATGTGCAACACCCTGGAGAAGCAGATGGACCCTTGGGACACTCTGTGAGAGCACTCGCACAGAGGAAACCCTCACTAAAGCACTGGAGGAAGAACCCATCACCCATGCTTCTCAGTGAGAAGACCCCACAGGCCCATGAAAGGCTGCACGGGTGCTGCCAGCTTACCTGCTTCCTGCACTTGTCCTGGAGCAGCCTGGGCAGCCCTGGCATGCAAGGCTGTCAGGAGGATGAGGAGGAAGTGGTGAACAAGGACCATGGTCCTGCTCACACTGCACTGCTACTGCTGTTGCTGTCGCTGCTGCTGCAGTCGGGGAAGAGGGCTGAGCAGTTGATTCTTTGGGCCAGTGCAGCACTGTGGGGCTCTGTGACCTCATGGCCCTGGAATGACCACAGAGCTGGAGCAGGGCTGTGTGGGGAGCTGCCCTCCCAGATAGAGGAACGTGTCCCATAGGGCAGCTCTGTCCAAGGGCTGGGACAGAGCTGCCACCCCCAGCAGGATCAATTACACCTTCAACAAGTTTTCAGATGATGCCAAGCTGAGTGATGCAGTTGACACACCTGAAGGATGGGAAGCCAGCTAGAGGGACCTGGACAAGTTCAAGAAGGAGAACTCATGGGAACCTCATGAAGTTCAGTAAGACCAAGTACAAAGTCCTGCATCTGCTTCAGGGCAATCCTCAGTATGCAGAAGGTTACAGTGTCTTCTTGGTTAACTAATATAACTTTTAAAATAAGGTTAAATGAGTATTTTAATAAAATCTTGCATTTAATTGAGTAAATTTGTGTGTAGAATAGATGTAAAAGAAAAATATTTTTGGTTTGGGTTTTTTTGTGGTTCCGCTATTTTTTTTTTACTGTAGTGGCTTGATAGTAGATACTGCCACACAAATACACAGAATGGTTCAAAGAACTTCCTACCTGTATCTCTGATAATCAGTGGCTTATCATACAAGCCTTCTAGAAACAGATTAGATACAAAGAAGAAATTCTTCGTCAAGCATGGTGAGACAGTGGAACAGGTTGCCCACAGAAGTGGTGGATGCCCCATCCTTGGTAGTATTCAAGGCCAGGTTGGATGAGGCTTTCAGCAGCCTGGTCTAGTGGAAGGTGTTCTTGCCCATGCCAGGAAGGTTGGAACTAGATGATCTTTAAGGTCCCTTCCAATCTAACCATTCTAAGATTCTGTGATTGACTTGGATGCCTCTGACTTTCTGAGCTGGATAGTGTCCTAGATTTCTGTCTGTTGTGTTCTTCAGTCAGGAGTCCAACAGATATGTTTTCTCTAAATCAAAAATGGATCTTAAGCGTAAAAAAAAAAAAAAAAAAAAAGAGAGAGAGAATGTGACTTTCAAGTAGAGTGGCAGTTTTGGTACTGGAAAGTTCTCTGCTTGTTGCCACTCCAAACCATTCTTTTTTGGGACTCCCTGTTACACGTATCTCTCCATCCCTGTGGTATGCTTGCTGGCAGGACTTACCAGAAGGGCATCTATTAACAGAAGAAAATGTCTCTCTGTGACTGAATGGACCAATTCTCTGCCTCACGTGCCTTTGGAACTACTTTCCCTCACCTTTGTTGCCTTGTCCTTGAGTTCTTTATTGAACCTGAAGAAATCTGATCTCATTCTTAACTAAGATATACTTAGCAGCATTTTTGAATTTGAATAACATTTTTTATATGTTCCCAGATTCTCTTAGCCTATGGTTTTAAAATTTCTCTAAAGATGAGTTAATACAAGAGATGTTTGTATTGAGTGGGATTTGAACTCTTGTTTTCAGATATATCTGTGGATGTGGCATTTCTTATAACCATAGCTTTTTCCTGAGTAGGTAGGGAAAAATCAGGCAATTGTGGCTGGCAACTCACATCCAAAGTTGTTCTTTTGGGACAGAGAGACTGTTGTTGGTACTGTGCAAGTTTATCCTTAAGGTGATTTTCTAATTCTGCCTTAATTTACCTAAAACTCTTTCTTCTGGGGATAAGACTCTGTTGTACTTTCCTTTTAGTAGGAAAGGTGTCTTTCTTCCAGCTGTCATAGAACTAAGGTTTCCAAAAGGTCCCTGTTGCTGGCAGACTCAGGGTACTGTTTACTTTGAAAGACTGCAAAAAGACTTCTCATGAGACAACCTGGATGTAGCATCCCTGTACTAACAAAGTGCACTCTTGCATATCTCAGGCTGCCTCAGTTTTCTTTGAAGAATCCGTCAGAAACATTTGGTATGCAGTTAACTGAAGCTTCATGTACACCTTCAAAGAACAGTGTGTACAGTAATAAAGTATTTCAAGATCAGGTGGTGCTTGACACTGAAATTTTTTTGCAGTCACTACTTACAGGAAGGATGCCGAGTCCCACATCCCAGGTTTTTAAGTTGCACCAAGTTATATCTTAGAGTCATTTATCATCTGAATACAGAAGAGAAGCTACATAGCTAGTGGCCTGACTGGTGTTGTGCAATGCAGCTGTGCATCACCTCATAGCCTTTGCTTTCTCAGAGGGACTCCAGAATTCTGCTCCCCATCTGCCTCACTCCTATATACCAGGAATTTGGCCTCAGGTCAGGGGGAGCTTCTGCAGGTAATGCAAGAGAAGAATTTTCTGGCCTTCAGAGAAAATGCATGTGTGCACCCACAGTATACATGTGGACTGCACATGTTGAAAAAGTCTGGTAACTATAATCTCTTTTCTTTGAAAACAACTGATATTACACAGTGGGGTCTTTGTGACTATAGATGCCTGGTTTCTTCTGAAAATACGTATTTTAGATCTAGTTTTACTGAAATGCTAATTGTATTTTGTAGAATGACTTTACTGTGATGGTGGCCATGTTTAAGAAAAGGTGTAATGGCTGTATTCTTGTGAAAACAAAAAATCCAAGTAAACCCATATTTGGATTGGTTATTCTTTCTTGAAGAAGGTCCTTTCACATCTGATGTATCTGCAAAATTATAATCTAAAATCCATAATGTTATAACCCTGGAATGACTTTTCATGCTTTGTGTCTCTTTATATTTTCATTTCAGTAAGTCTCAGCAGTTTTGTGCCGCGACAGAACTTTCTAAGCATCGATCTGCCTGTGGTGATAGAGACATTTTGCAAGTATCCTTTCAAGTATGTTTGTTCTTTTAAGGCAAGAAGGGAACTGTTAAGAATTTAGTGAACTAGCAAAATTTCAATTGGCTATCATTTCAGACAGGATGCTCTGAAATATTTTTGTAGAGTTTTGACATCTTTATCCCATCTGTGCATTGATTGTTGTCCATATGCCAAGCTCAGTATGAAATCTCTCACTTTCTTGTGCTTAACAATATATTTTTGGTCAGTGCTTTTTTTAACTTATGAGGGTGAGCCTTAATGAATGTGGCAAGAAAGTCTTAAGTGTGAATCTATGGCAGGACAAATAAGATGTTCTTGCTAAATTTGGTATGTCAGAGTTTTATAATTTTTGTGTCATACTGAACTAAGTAACAGGGTACAGTTGTTCTGTTTATTCTTTTCTTTAATAGAAAAGAAAACAACATATTCTCAAAGCAGGATAATTCAGTTAACGCATGCTTATTAATGAACAAGATTATATATATTTGCATACATAAGGATTAATAGGCTTGATCATGGCTAATCTAAGAACCCTTAGCCTTAGAAAATGAAATGTTTATGTGTGTCTGTAGAACAATTAAACTGTAGTTCAGTGTAGTCCATAGAACTAGAATAAAGATAAGCTCCCCTTTCCTGGGAACACAGCAAGGTTCATGCTGCCCCAGCTGCTTTCTGAGTCAGATGTCTTCTTGTCTGGCCATTTAAGATGGAGGTAGGTATTGCAGATAGCAAGCCTTTACCAGCAATAAAAATTGTTTGCCCATGCCTCATTCTCACATGCACACACATGTATAGAAATACAGAAATACAGAAACTTTTCTGGCTAACAGTTAAGTAGGAGAGATAGGCCAGATTTCCAATTATATTCTAGTCATTTATTAGGGAGTGTTTTGGAAAATATTCCTAGTCATGATTTCATAGTTGGGTCATAGGTCTAGAATACATTCTTACTTCAGGTATGGTGTCAGAGCTGTAACCTTCCTCCAAAACCACACAAAGCAAGGGAGGAAGATGGGCAGCATCAAACATGATTTTACTGTCTCCTGTTTTCATTTAAGTTGTGTTTAAGTATCCAAATCTAGTGGCTCAAAAAATAAAAGTCTACAAAGGCAATTCTCTGAGCAGGTATATTATGGTGTAAAACTCATTTTACTCATATAATTTCTGTGAAACAGAATGCCAGCTAAAAAAATAACCCTCATATGTTTCTCTCTGCATACTAGAAATAATCTAATTATATATGCTTTGTATATATGTTATTTTTTTACATGGATGTTATTTATGAACCTTAACTAAAGTCAACCAGATACCTGATCTCGCTATCAGGAGCACTTGCAGTTATCAATGCTGTGCCCTGCTTTGCTTTGGATGGTCAGTGGATATTAAATTCATTCCTGGAAGCCACACTGAGCTCCCTGATTGTAGAAAAACAAAACAGAGAACTTGTTGGCTTTTTAATTTTGCTTGCTGGTAGTGCACTTTTGGCTGCCAATGTTGCACTGGGACTTTGGATGGTGACGGCACGGTAGAACATTGGATACACTTCCATCAGTTCTCAAAGTACACACAAATAATGAATCTGTTGCCTTTTAAAATTTGTTCAGTGCTGAGATTGAAATAACTCCCTTAAAATGACACTGGTGGCTGCTGTTTTAGTTTGAAACTGTACAACATGGTGCCTGTGGTCATGAGAAATCTAATAGAAGTAAGAACCTTTTAATTTACTCTTTAAATACTGTATCATTTGTGGAGAAATTGTATTGTAAAGTTTCCGAGGAAAAAGTCAAACTTCATTAATTTATATCTCAAAACAAGGGAATTATTTGGCCTCAAGCAACTGTAGGGTGGGAGAAAAAACATTTCAGTATTTTATAATTTGAATAATTGTTTCAGAAAATCTGCGTTGGCTCTGATCATTTGTCAGTCAGCATAATCTAGAGTGTCTTGTTTTGGTTTTTTGAATCTGGTATTCTACTAGACTAGATTCTAAGAAGCCCTAAAGTTTGATCTCAAAATGGTGAAATGCTAAGCAAATGCTTAACCATGTGGTAATGGGGAGACAGCAGCAGTATGGGTTAGTGGCTGTCCTTTTCAGCTGGCCAAAAGGACTGGAGGAATATTGTCCTTGGGGTGCAGATGAGAAGTGCCAATATCTTAAAAATGAAGCATGTGGGAGGATAACAAAGCCCACGTATCCGTGTTTCTAAACACATTCAGTTGTATATTAGCATACGCAGCTGAAATTTTTTTAAAGGCAATATTTGTCAGCAACAGCTACATGATAACTGAAATTTAGTTTCTGAGTGCTGAAGTATGCTGTGCACAATTTTTCCTAAGTAATATGTAATGTTTGTGTTGTTTTACTCAGAAAAAACAATACTGTATTCTACCTGTTTACAGTTAAAAGTGAAACCTGTTGTTTTTATGATGTCTCTCTTCTGATGCTATGCATGTAATATGTACAGTAACTCACTGATGGTTTTCTGTATTTCAGAGGGTTGTTTTCTTTTGCCAGGATTCATTCTCTTCAAAGATAGCTAACAAAGATATTTAGCTGAAGCTGGTCTTGGATCAGAATTATTTAGAGGAAGAATATAATTGTGAATTGAATAATTTAAACATTTTGCTTTTCTTTCTGAAATTATTTCATATCCTTGTTCTTAAATGAACAGTGGAAGAATAGTCAGTGTTTTGCTGACTGAAGTATGTCTGACACACTTTGAAGCTCTTTAAGTCTGTAGTACTTTGAATCCAGTAGGATTATATTTTGTCATGTCCTCTTATGATATATTGCATAGTATATAAATCGGGTTCAGTCAGAGCCTTGTCAATATAGGCTGATATTTAAACAAAAATACTCCAGTTTGGAGCCTAAATATTTGAAATATGAAATTTTTGAAAAATACACTGCAACTTCTGCCTCCTACAGTGCTCTCTGTAGGAGCTGCTGCAGCCCAGACTTCTTTATAGAAATGGCCTTTCCATCAGGAACTGAAGTGGACCCTGGAGCAGGTCCAGAGAAGAGCAACAAGGCTGGTGAAGGGACTGGAGCACAAGTCCTATGGGGAGAGGCTGAGGGAGCTGGGGTTGTTTAGCCTGGAGAAGGGGAGGCTCAGAGGTGACCTCATCACTGTCTAGAACTACCTGAAGGGAAGTTCTAGCCAGGTGGGGGTTGGTCTCTTCTCCCAGGCTCTCAGCAATAGGACAAGGGGGCACGGGCTCAAGCTCTGCCAGGGACAGTTGGATATCAGAAAAAAATTCTTTCGAGAGACAGTAATCAGGCATTGGAGTGGCCTGCCCAGAGAGGTGGTGGATTCACCATCCCTGGAGGTTTTTAAACTGAGATTGGATATGGCACTGAGTGCCATGATCTGGTAAAGGGGCTGGAGTTGGACCAAGGGTTGGACTTGATGATCTCGGAGGTCTTTTCCAATCCAATCGATTCTATGATTCTATGAATCTAAGCTCATGGATACTGGCCTGCAGAGAGTACTGATACATTCATGACCAGGTGAAACAGATTCTTTTGGCACCAGAGGTAAAAGCCTGGGTAATTTTACAAGTGGGGCTGAGCCAAATTCCCATTGCTACTGCATGGATTCATAACTGATACTTGCATTTGCCCACCGATATGTATTTTTGCACAGTTCCTTTCACAATTAAGATGTAAGCAGTAATAAGAGATCCTGTGAGTTTATTTGTTGCTGGCTACTTTACTTACCTCTCCAGTGCTGTCACAGGCTGAGTGGACCTCCTGAAGTTCACCTCTGTGGGGTGGCAGGCCCATGCCTCTCACTTTGAATTGTTTCAGACCAGGCATATCGTCACAGATCCTGGTAAGAGAGAGAAAATCTGCCAGTCAGTCCAGTGTGAGTTAGTCGCTTTAGGGGACTGTTAAAAGTCACACAAAGTGCAAGAAAGGAAAAACCAAACTACTCCCTGAAAGTCTTAACTTGTAATCACTCGTGGAAAAATGCAGAGGTTTCAGGGTAGCAGTTCTGAGGGCCCACTCTGCTGTCTCTCCGTGGATGGAGGGTGTGAGCAGTCTGGTCCTTGCACAAAGCCTGGCTCTGAGGCTCTGTTCCAGAAGCCTGTGCTCTCACGTCACTGGCTGCTTACTGATCTGAGCTCTTCTTTTCAGTGGTTCTGTGTCACCTTCCTCTGTGTCTCATCCAAGCTGCAGTGCAAACAATTAATTTGCACTCAGGAGTTTCAAAGTAATTTAGTAAGACAGAGTATTTACTTTTGAAACCTGTCAAGTTTTATATTTTGTGTGTATGACCTCAACAGCTTGTGACAATCTTCTGGCATAGTGCCTCTCCGTGGACATGTAGGCAACATTTAAAGAAGCCTAAAGTTTCTGAATTAACATACACAAATTACATCTGCTATAATGAGGCTGGCACATTGTTCCTGGTTATTTGGTGTGCTACCAAACCGTGAAGTTTTATCAAAGGAAAGTAAATCCAGTTTACTTTACACAATCACTGAAAGCCACAGTTATACTAAGTAGAACTTCAGTCTGTGTCTGACTTCATAATCAAGAAGAGGGTGGAGAACACTGGTCATGGTTTTAGCAAATCAGGCACAGTGGTGTATTGTAAAGCTCCTAGATATTGTACATGGAAGAGAGAGTACTAGAGGTATTTAAAAATAATGAATGAGTTGATATCTCCACATGCTGGAATTCTGCTGAATAAGGGTTGGTTTAGGTATATACAGGTGCTTTGAATCAAGACTCTAAGCAAACTGGGCGTGAATGGTGACCCAGCATGTCTTAGATTACCTGTGGACTAAGGTAATACTTAAATTGGACCTCTGAAGAGAAAGTTGTTCAGTAGATCCATTTCATTATTCTTTAATCCTAACATATGAATTACATTCTGATAAGCATGTGCCATATATACAGTTATTGGGAGGATTTTTGCTGGGGTTTTGGTTGTTTTTTTCAGCAAGAGAAAGCGCGAAAGGACACAGTGATTTCTGCATATTGGATTTTTAGTCTGGAGTATTTGTGATGTTTCTTCTGGTTTTGTATAAATAGAGAGGAAGCCTTTCCTTAAAATTAAAACTTTCCACTTCTAATTAGCCTCTCAGAATCTTTAATACAAAATCCATCAATGTAATTATAGGGCATATTGACTGGAATATAAAAACAGAGCCCTCTTGAAGATTGGATGGCTGCTGCTATTAATGTATATACTATGCATTTTAAATCTGTATCAGATGGAAAAAGTAATATCTAATATTCAGAAATGTTATATGTAGCTTTTACTTGAAAATTGCCAGAAGAATTCTGTAATTATTATACTAGTTCTGCTTCGTTTTTATGATAATTATTTTGTATCACCAAATATTTACATGGCATGTTCTGATAATGCAAAATATGACATGCAAATGGCAAACTTCTTAGCCTGGGGGATGTTACATGCTCTTTGCTAACTTAGGAAATTAAAACCAGCTTGCTTCTGTACAAGTTCAATGAAAGGACACTTCACTAGAAAAAGTATAGGCAAACTTGCAGATTAGGTAGCCCAAATTACGAGCCACAGGAGAAAATTTGTTAACTCTTTTTGTTTAATTTAGAACAAAACAACCAACTGACAGTTACTTTTTTCAGTGATGGTTCTGCATTTGTGGATATGTATGCATGTATATACATACATTTGTATAACAGATACATATGCAGCTGCAGGATGTATTAGTGCGTTTTTAGGGATAACTTACAGCAGTTCTCCATATTCTGCAATGTAGGCTTTTGTTTTTCCTTCTCTCTATGAATTCTCTCTCTGGCTTTCTCTGGGTTTTAAAGTAGAAACTATGCTGCTCTCCCATGACTGATCTTAACTTTATTAGCAGAAGATAAGTGGTGGGGATGTAACAGCTGCATGAATTTTGTTCAGTTGATGTTTATGTTTCTTAGTTTCTGTGAAGTCTCAGCTACAAGCATGGTAAACACAGATTTTTCAGGGCAACTAAAAGTGGTCAGCCTTGGAATCCATCACTCTCTTAATGCTGCTGTTTATGCTGTTGTGAATGATAACTGGGATGAGCAAGACTGTGTAGAGTATAGTGAAGAAATAAAGTTTTCAGGACAGACCTTCCCATAGCAGTCAGGGTATTTCAGCTTTCTTTTAATAAGGATATATTTTTGTTCAGTTTAACACATCAACAATCCCAGTTTTCCTAGTAGTTTCCTATACATTTTACATGGTGGTACAGGCTGACCTGTAGGAAATTTTTTTTTAAATAAATTAGTATGTCTTCTATATGTAAGATCTGAATTTGTATCTGGGTATTATTTATGACAGATGAAGAAGGCTTATAAAGGTTTATGTAGCCCAGTCTGTATTTAATCGTTTTTAAAATATGTGAGTTTAACTTTAGATATAATTATTTGTGAAGTATGCATTCTGTATACCTGCATTCAGATCCATTTCCACAAGGCTTGCCTTAGCTTTGTTCTTGTGAGTAAGGAATTTGAATCTTAATATAGGTAAGATCCAATATTAGCAAGTATATTATCCCCTCTTTATTCTGAATTTCATGTAACTCTTCATATAAATCAGTTATTTAAGGTGACTGAGTTACCTGGGGTACATTCCCTGTATTAATGCAGCATTTGGGGAGCATTGTACAAGGCACTTCGAGAAAACACCAGCTCTGTGACTCCTGTTCCTTGGACACCACCACTGCCAACATGTGAAGAGCAGATGGCAGCGATTAAGGGCAGTGAAGAACTTCAGTTTATGGCAGCTTTATGAAACTTTCCCACTGCTGACCCAGTGTGAAAGGACAGGAACAAAGAGCAGGATATGACACTGCAATTCCATTCATTCCATTTACATTGTCATGAAACCTGAAAAGAACTTGTAATTAACATTTCAGAGCACAAAGATTCATTTTCCAGCCCTTCACTGAATCCTTCAGTGGCTGATCAAACTTTTTAACATTTTGCCTTTCCATCGATACATATGTGCTGGGATAGTTGTAGCTCATTTTGTAAAACGGACTTGGATATTTCTCACCTCTAGATGGTCGTCTTGGCATGTTTTTTGCAGCATCATGGTGTAATTGACCTTCGTTGATACTAGTTTGAAAGGTTGGAGGCTATTTCAAAGCCATCACTAGAAAAATCTGTTTCCTTCCAAGTTGTTTGTTAATTCCTCTTTTCCTTACATAACTTTGCTTTTAGATTTCATATACTCAGATGATCTTATCTGAAGCCTGTCAATGGAATACGTATTGTTTTGAAATTCACTGACGGGTTTTTTTCGTCTACATAGCCTTTTTTTTCACACTGACTCACAGCTGTGGAATGTTAGATTTCTAGACTCTTTGTTCCCACTATGCATTGTTCATGATCATGTTTTTATTAAAATAAGGGGGGGAAAAAAGAAAGCTTCATTTTTAAAATGTCAGCTAACAAGTATATGGAACACTGAATAATGTATTGTGGTTTTGTTTTGCTTTTTATTCTCTATTTAATCAACCAAACAATAAGTATTGTTTTCTGTGTGTGATAAATGTATCCTGCAAATAAATGCATTGTTTGATAGTTAATATTCCTAAATCTGTTTTTAAAAATAAGGTAGAGTGACATAATTCCTTATTTGTGCCAATTGCCATATTCTGTCCTATATTCTTGTTCTCTTCATCTATAACTCATATTCTCTCTCTGGGTACTGACAAGGCATGCTAAGGTACGCTGTCCTTTTCAGTATCTGACCACCTCCTAAAATTAATAATAACATTACTTTCCCTTATTTACCAGTTTATCACAGTAACAGTTGAGATATTTGACACAGGATGCCTTAGTGAAGGTAGGTGAAACCACTGCTCTGGCCAGTTCTGTGTGAAGAACTAAAATGTCAGGTCTTCAAATGACATTAAGGTGCTGTTACATATCATAGCCCTTGGTTAGTATATACAGGCCAGCCCAGAGCTGGGCACAATTCCTACCTGGTTCTGAACAAGCTCCTTTTGGTATCCAGATGTATCTGGGGCTGCTTTAGCACAGCATAACTAGGTAGTTCAGCTGTATTTGAGAATGAGGCATTACTGCTCTGTTTCTTGAGCAAACTCATCTACAGTCAGACAGGTTATTTGTACTGAGAACTAAATTGTCCTTTGTTGCTTCCTGGACAAGCTGTTACTTTATACAACCAGAGCTGTTTCATCTATTGTGGCTTTGTCCCCAGATAAAAGATTATCACGAGAAATGGGTACAAGGCACAGATTGGACACATTGGTAGGATTTCCCAGAGAGGTTACTAGGCAGTTTTTGCAATTTTCTGAATACTTGCATGAGGCTTTTGTTTGCAGATGGCTTTTTTTTCCCTCTTGCCCATGTTAAAGGTAGAGACAATAGCATATTATTTTGCTGAAGCATTTAAGCTTCTCAGGGAGTTCTGAGGTTTTTCAGTTGATTTGAAAATATTATCCCTTATTCTGATTATGTATGTTCTGTAATCTGGAAAAAAATACATTATATACTCGTGTCATATTGTGGAATGTTGCCTTAATCACTAATATAATTTCAGGATAAGGTTTAAAAAGAAATACTATATATATGAGTCTTACTGCTTTTAACTTTATAAAGAAAGCTTAATATAATTCTTCCTCTGATCATACTAGTTTGAACCACCAGGCAGAAACATTCCTAAACATCTTCAGTAGATCTGTATGCATTGAACTTAAAAAAAAATTTTAAGAAGTTTTATGATATTTTGATGTGAGCTACCCAATGACATACAATTTAAGGTTTGATTCTAATCTTGTGGTAGTAAGCTGGGAGAATCCACAACATTTATAAGGACTAAGCAGCAGTCACACAGACTTATACTAAAATTTTCCCTTTTTCCCCTCAGAGATGTGGGTCCGGTGTTTACTTTCATACTTTTTAGGCTGTGGTGTTGTTGAAGTAGAATTGGATGTTCTTACCAATTATGTGTTGTATTCTCTACATTTATGATTAATTCCACCTCTTTTTAGTTCTTTGCAAATACATTAGTGGCTGAATACTATGTAACCACCACTTCTGACAGTCTTGAAAACACATGGTTGTACATCCTTTTTCATTTCCCTCAAGAATCTTTAAAAAAAAAAAACAACAAGCCCACAACTTTTTTCCTTTCTTTTTGGTTGTTAAATGTCATCCTTTTTACTTGCTATTGCATTACGAAAGTTCCTGCCTTCTTCCCCCTTCGTAGCATTGTGAGGATCTCTATTAAATACTACCAGATGATTTTTTTGAAGTGTGAATTTCTCCAAGCCAGCTGAATTTGATTCAGTTACCCACGCAGGCATCTGGTGTGGTCTGAGATATCCTAAGGTGTTCTTAGGTTAATAACCTGACTTGAAACAACATTTTGAAACTCATCCACTGCTTGTCTCCCTTTGTCTCCTGGTTGATAAGTCTTAGCAGTTCTAAGACCTACACATGGGGCTGGCAGATGTGGGTGAGGCCCTTTTGGAGATCAAAGACATTCTGGACCAGCAGCTGGATACTTGGAAGGGTACCTGCGGGCATTTTTTATCACACCAGATGCTTATATGTGGGCAACAAATCAAGCCACACTGACTCCTTTTCTTCCCTTGATTTTTTTTTCTTCTTGACTTACGGATTATCGTTGAATATGAATCTTTTTGAATTAGTTTATTTGACACAGAAGTACATCTAAGGTTTTCTGCTTATTCAGAATAGTGTGATGCAGGCTGTTTTATAAAGGCTAGCAGAATACATGCATTCTTCTCCTCCTCTGCACCTTAAGGCCTGGAAGCAGCAGAAATGAGTGTTCCTGCCTTACCTACAAGAAAAAGGAAGGCTTATCTTATAAGGAAAATTTCATCTGTCTGTGGTGGCACCAGGTGGAGACAAGGCTTTGTGAGGGGACTGTGATCATCTTGGCCAACTACTACAATCATGTATTTGACTGGTTTTTTTCCTTGCAGGGGAAAACAAATGGTCAGACATAGTTAGGAATGGGATAAAATCAGCAACGGAGTGTGACAGGGAGACATAGTCTGTTTATTTGCAGATTCATTAGTAACTCCACAATAGCCATTTTTAGTACTTTTTTTTTCTTGAAGCATTTAAAGCATTTATAGAGCTGACCTGCAACTAGAACTAACAAACTTCCATCATTGGTAGAAAAACCCCAATTAGTAAGAACAGAAGGGCATTAAAAGCCTGTCCTAGATAGCAGTTCAGGATGTTTAGAACCCAGAGTCATATCCCTTTCCCAGTTTGAGGACTGGGACCCATCTGACTTTCAGTTAGTCTTAATGCAAAGTAAGAACTTTTCTCCTCCTGTTTTCGTATTCCTCCTTCAGCATGAGTTGACCTTACAGATGCAATTATTAAGAAAAGTTAATCAATCCATTTTTATGATGTTTTGCCCCTTGGCTTTATTTTCATTCCTGCAGCCATTGGAATAACTAGCAGAAACTTGGCCAAACCACCTGTATCTCTACCATCGCTGCAAAATCAACAGATTACGAACCTGCATTATAAACCACAAATTCCTGGGTACTTGCCACTTGTTATACCAACAAACTTTTTTTTTTTCCTTCACTGCCACTGTTTACTTCTCTTTATTAGATGATTGAATTTATTCCCTGGAAATGTTCTGTGAGGCGCTTGCAATGCTCAACATGCTGCAGTTTGAATGAAAAAATGGGCAAAACGAAACTTGTATAGTATGCTTTTTACAACCAAAATTCACAGTTTCATTTACTGAACCAGTGCAAGTAAGATTATTTTGTCATGTATGAAGGCTCTGGTTATTTTCCCATAATTTATATTCAAAGTTACTCCTAAGGAGAGCACTTCAGTAGTTAACCTAACTGACCTCTGCAAATAAATGTAGCTGAGCAAGAAGTTAAAGTAGAAGTTAAAATATTACTGTAATAGTTGTGAAATCTTCAGCATATTATCAAATGGTATTTTTTCATAAACGTGGAGAAATCTATTGTTCACTTGAGACTTTACTAACTTGGAATGGCACAGGTTTCTTTAACATTTTCTTTTATTTTGACATGAAAAAACAAAAAGCGATTCTGAAGAGAACATCTCAGCTTTCATTTACAGGGGTACTTAGAGGGGTTGACTTTCATCATGTGCAAATGATGGTGTAAATGTTAAGCTATCATTTAACAAAGTGATACTAAATATGACACTAAACATTATGAATCACCCTGTTCTCGTATATGTGATTCGCTAGTTTGTTCCTTGTGCTCTATAGTAAATCAAATACAAGTGCAATGCAGTTGATTTGCATGAATTTTTATAGCTGTACAATGTACCTGAAGACATGAAGCAAACCAAAGAGTCCAAGTTTGGTGAACTTAGTTCATCGTAACACCATGGGAAAAAAATTTAGATAGCGAATGTAGCTAATTAAGGAGTCCTGAAACCAAACCTGTCATATTCTAATGGAAAAGAGCAAAAATAATGATCATGCAGGTTTAAAAAAATTTTTTCCTTTTTAATTAAAAACAAGTAAATAAATTGGAAAAAGAAAAGCGCCCCTTGAATGACCGCACTCTTCTAGATCAAAAGGATGATTTGAAAGGCAAAATAAACCTCTTTTCTCCTGCCATGGGTTTCTGTATACACACAGACGGTAATTTGGTAAACTTGGTTAACTTCTGCTGGCCCACATTAGCATCAGTTTAGACTAAAACAGTGACTGTTGGTGGCCTTAGAAAGCTGTGAAACATACAGGCCATAGCTGCAGTGAAGGAAACTGCAGTGCCACTGTCAGATCAAATCAGAACTTAGAGTGAAGAAAAGTGGTCTAGCAGCTCTGCAGGGGCTTGGGATGTGACACCACCCAGCAGGGCAGAGGTCCATCCTTCCCAGTGTGACCTGAGCAGCCTCTCAGGGGCAGCCTCATAGAGGGGCCTGCAGTCCTTGGGAGGGACCTGGGCCACTGGGGCCCCCAGGTTCCACCATTAGGACCTTGCTTACCCTGAAGTCAACAAGACTCCAAAACTAGCTCAGATTTTCACTCAAAGTAGCCCTGAAGTCTTCTGCATGTGCCCAGCCCTGCTACAGCAGAAGAGCTCACACACAACACCCAGCCTGGGGTCTGCCAAAGATGCATGCACTTCCTCTTGCCCGCATGGTCTTACATCCAGCATCCCACATAATACAGCAGGGGTTAGTTCTGTCTTTGAAAATGCTGTGTGCAGGAGTGGGAGCAGGATGCAGCAGATGGGAAACAGCCTCGATACAATCCAATCAATGTCTGTTTAGTGAACCAGTAAACAGTTTATGTAAACTGTGGGTGAGTTTGAGGTCTTGGCCAGGACCAACTTAAAATCTCCAGGACAGAGCCACAAAGTTTCCAAGGATATTTTAAATTGTGTCTTGGTTGTTGGGCTTTTTTAATCCAGGGCCATTAATAGCACACAGCAGTCTGTGTGGGGATGTGTCCTCTGCAGGTGTGTACAAACCATGTAAGAATGAGGTGTTTTCTTCCTGGAGCAGAATGTTAAAGAGATGCTGTCAATTTTTAGCTTTTGGGGGAAAAATATTAAAGAATAAAAGTGCTTTAACATTTGGATAGCTGTTCTGCTTTTCTACAGTATTTGCTGAAATACCTTTTCAGTGTTTAAAAAAACTTCAGCTTTCTTCAGAGTCTGGGAGGTGTACAGGGTTGGCAGTGGAAGCTTAGGAACAAAGGAGCTTTGAAACGGGCTGTTTCCTCTTCAACTGCTCCAAATATTTGACCTTACTGTATCATTGGTGCTGATAAAAGCTTGCTGTTCTCCAGCCATAAGGAAAGTCATCTGTCTTAAGAACAGTTTAAATTATTAATGAGTTGGGCATCTGAAATTAGAAATTTCTGCTGGTGCATCCCAGGTTTGGCATGCTGTCCTATGCAATCTAACACTGCAGCCAGACATTTAGACCTGACACCAGGAGATTGCAGGTCCAAATTAAATGGAGTCCATGAAGTAAACTCTGAATATGAGAGGAACATGAAAACAGAGCCAAATTATGCACAAGTAATAAGACTGTTACCAATATGAAAATATAAAGGACTCCTTTCTTCCATCCTCATTCACAACAAACATGATCTGGCT
Organism: Sakesphorus luctuosus; assembly: GCA_013396695.1. Taxonomy (NCBI): domain Eukaryota; kingdom Metazoa; phylum Chordata; class Aves; order Passeriformes; family Thamnophilidae; genus Sakesphorus; species Sakesphorus luctuosus. Next base: position 328,351 of record VWZD01004049.1, read on the forward strand.
ACACTGACATCAGTGGGAAATATCCTGCCCCTCTGTGGAGAGGAATATTGACTGCTAAAGTAATAGCAGAATAACGTGGCGTAGCCTAAGGAACAGTGACAGAACTGGACCTGCTGTAACAGGAAAGGAGTTGCTTCAACCTATAGAGTGAAGCAAGGGGTTTCTGCTGTTATAGTTAGTGCATTTTGCAAAGCTCCTTACTTGTGTAGTGTAAGACATAGGTCTATTCTTCTTCAAGCACATCTTGTAAAAGTTACTTTGTCTTGAAGCATAAGGATGTAGCAATCAAATGGAATTTGGAAGAGTTTTTTTTGCTTTGGGCTGTAACAAGCTTCCAAGGCTGCTTGTTGATTGAACAGTGTGCTGCTATGAGGGGAGGAATTCAGGGATTCAACCCCACCTAGCTTGAGTCACTTGCTTTAGGCATTTGGATAGTCACCTTAGCCTCTTTCTACAATCAATACAGACATACCACCACAAGATAGCCATCTGAGGAGCAATCCCACTGTGCAACATACACAGACACAGCATGGCTACAGCCTGCTCCACAGCCACGTTGCAGAAGGACTACATCAATAAATAGGATTGCTCAGAGCACCTACACAGGCAGTATACAGTGCAACAGCATAATGCAGTGTCCCACAAACCCGAGTTTCTACACTGCCTTATTTAGTCTTTCTTTGGTCCATAGTATGTTGATGAATAAAAAGCTTTGCATGAAAAAACACAGATTTGTGGCTGGTTACCTTACTCAAAAGGTCTTTATTCATGCACACCACGTTCCTCTAAAGAATGTCTTAGGACCTGTTCTAAAAATTGTAAGTATTGGTCTGAATCATTCTGAATTTTAAAATATTTTAGTCTAGTATGTGTCATTAAGATCACTGAAACATGATGATGAGCAATTTGCAATTGCTAGGTATCTGGAATTAGTAATCTCTTCTTATTTTTTGAAGTAACAATTACAATAAAAAGAGTTAGAAAAGTCAAAAGTAATGCTTAAAAGTACTTGTGATAAGAGAGTGACTTAGAAATCAACGTGTCTAGGATAGGCTTAGAAATAAGCCAAATGTATGCTTGAAGACAGGCATTCTCAATTAGATGTGTGGCCTCAAATGGTCCCCTTCCACCTCCCACTCTCTGCATCTCCAGTGTAGGTGTAAATAATTACGTTTTTACTCACAGAACTGTTCATGAACCTCTTCTTCGTCTTTCTTCCAAAATCAAGACTGAAGACTGGAAAGCCAGTGAGAAATAAATCTTCCCTGTCATAGCTGACTGTCACATTGATTCATTGGAGAGTCACTTTTCACAAGGGCACACAGTGACAGGGCAAGGAGAGATGGCTTTAAGGTGAAAGAGAGCACATTTAGATTACGTAATAGGAAGGAATTCTTTACTGTGGGGGTGGTGAGGCCCTGGCACAGGTTGCCCAGAGAACTTGTGGATGCCCCATCACTGGAAGTGTTCAAGACCAGGTTGGATGGAGCTTGGAGCAACCTGGGATAGTGGAATGTGGAATGTGTCCCGGCCAGTGGCAGGGAGGTTGGAACTAGGTGATCTTAAGGTCCCTTCCAACCCAAACTATTCTAGGATCCTATGATTGACATTGAATTCACAACCTGTATTTCTTCTACCTCCTGCCTTTTCCAGCACCTCTCCCACCTCCCCACCTTGACTTCACCTTCTCACTAACATATCCAGAACCACTTCACAGAGTTATCAGTATCTGCCTGCCTTTGTTTTGTCAGTAAATGCATGGGTTTTTAAATGAAAAAGTGAGAATTTCTCAGCAAGCCATTCCTATGCAGTCAGGAGGAAGAAAAGGAGGAGGAAACATCTGTGTGTCTTACTCTTGCTTTAGCTGGGGAACTTAATTAGCAAATATATTTGTCAAACTTTCTGGGTTTTTACATGCCTTTAAAAGAAATTACTGTGGTGATATGACTGACAAGGACTACTTATAGAATTATGACTCCCTACCTAATTATGTTCAGTTTGCCAGCTGTGGCAACTATTTGAAAGGCTGCACTTCTGGCCAGGGATTATTAGCAGCTTATATATATACCAGGTTACATACTTTCATCCAATCTGTTGCTTAATGCATTATCTCCCTTGAGGGCATTGGAGATGTTAGGGAAAAACCTGGATTCACATTGAAGGATAATTTGCTTTATGAAGAAAGAGATTTTTACAGTGAATAAGTGTTACATGCATCATATAAAGATGTAGCCAAGATTCTGGAAAGGTACTACTGAATCTGGGTACATTTTTAGGATTCCCAATCTAAAGGATTTGTTCTATCAATGCCACAGAGCAGAAAATCAAGTCCTTTGAAAAGAGCCAACTTGCACACCAGAACCATTGCTTGCCACACGCAAACATTTGTTTATACCTGTGACTGTGACTTTCTTCCCACTGAAATATAAAACAAAAAGGTTGGAAAAAATGAAGGCAATTGCTAGTAAGGGCACTAAACATACTATTATATACAATCACACTAGTTTCCTGGGCAGCTGAAATAATAGCAGCCTGGTTTAGTGCCCTTGAACCAGTTTCTACTGGGTGATGGCACTTCACAGTAAAGTCTGCAATACATCTATCATCAAAATCAGCCACATCTTAAATGTGACACTGAGTAACCATGGCAGGTGCTGAGAAAATCTTCACATCTGTCCAGGCTTGGTTTCACTTCTTGAATAACCAGAGAGGTTATGGTCAGAGCCACAGAATACTCCAGACATTTAAAACTTGGACCAAGTTTTACAAGGACTGAATTAAAGTCTTGGCTCAGCCATGGTACAACAGGAAACAATATTGTTTTGATGTTTTGCTGATCCTTTTTATTTGCATTATTTGGACCCTAAACTCTCTGTGTAGACTCCCTTTTCTGAATGTGGTGATGTGAGGATATAACTCAGTTTGGAGAGTGGGGCCTCCAGGTATTCACACAAAGAGGATTTGACAGTAGAGTGCACCGAAAAGACTGTTTTCTAGAAAAGAGATACTAAGTCTTTGTCCTAGTTCAGCAAGTGGGACCAGTTGTCACTGTGTGGGGGTGACCAAAGCTGTGTATTCTACCCCATCTATTCATTCCCAAGGTCAATGGCCCATTTGCAGCAGCTTCCCAGGGAGTCGTTAGCACCTCCACTCCCAGCCTGAGGGGGTGTAGGTGCTAATGGGCCATCAACAGTCCAAAAATAGCCCATGACTCACAGAGTTAATCACCCATTGTGTGAGTCCCCGCCCCACAGGAGGGACTGGATGCTCCCTGAAGGTACAAAAGGGGGTGGGTAAGAAGACCTGGGAACCCTTTTGTTGGACCCAGAGGAGCAGCAGGACCTTGACAGGAGGAGACCACCACTCCGGACCAGACCACAGCCATCACCTGTACCAACAGGTTTTTTCACTCCTTTTTTGCTTTGGACTTGGGGGAACCACACAGGTCTCACACAAGGGCTAACAAACCCCTTTGGGTTTGTACACCAGGGCACTGGGTTACACTGCTGGGTTTTGGGAGTTGACAGCAATTCCCCTTTTTTGTCAGGGTATTTACTGTATTATTATTATTAAATTGTGGTTCTGACTCATAATCTCTCTTGTGTTGAGTTCATTTCTCCTGCTGGTTTACCTCTAAACTAGCACAGTCTTAAACATGATCTCTGTTACACAGGCCAGACCCCAAGAGCAGTAGATACATTTTGACAATTAATTCATTCAAGAAGTCAGCAACCATGCAGGCAGAGCAAGAGAAAGCAGTTGTAAACAGCAGGGAAATCAGAAACTGTGGTGGAATGAACATTATACAAAGGCCTCGCAGCAGGAGGGGATGCAAATGACTAGTATCAAACTGAATAAAGTATGGTTTAGGAAAAAAGGGAAGAAGCACTGAGAACAGACAGTGCTTCATGCAGAACAGGTTGAGCAAATGACTGTGCACTTTGAATGGGAAGATGGAGAATGCTCCACTGATCTCTAAATAACAGGCAAAGATGTCAAGATAAATGAAAGATAATACGGTGAATTAAGTATCAAAGAGCTATAGACAGAAACAGGGCTGAGGTAGCATGCAGCAAATGAAACCCCATGTTAACAGAAGGGAAGTAATTGGGAGAGCATTGAAGAAGGAGGCCTCCAGTAAGCAAAGATAGTAAGTGATGATCACAGGAAAGAAAGAAAGGAGACTAGAACTGAGGAGACAGGATGTTCCAAGGGGGAGTGAGAGAGATGACTGAGGCCTGAAACTGCAGGAAGAGAGTAAGGATTAGAGAGAGGTCATATAGAAAGTCACTGCTTCTCCTTCATTCAGAGGTATCTCATATTTTTCTTGAGTTTTGGGTTTTTGTTGGTTTTGTGGGGTTTGTTTAATCTCCCTGTCTTCTTTGTCAGGCAGCACTTTGTGTATTTACACCAATTCCAAGTTGCATTACATGTTCCTAACATTTGTTTTTTTCAGGCAGCTTGCAATATGACCTTAGGGGAGGTTTAAGGTTTTATAGCAACCTTTTACCTACCTATCACCTCTGCTCAGGAAATTTCCAGTTCATTCCTGCCATGACTGAAATGCTGCAGGATATCATCTTTGCAAAGCCTTCAAAAGCAGCACAGGGCCAAAGCATCTTATTGCTACTCAGTTAGCATTCTCTCAAAGTCGGTTTAATCCCACATATTTAGTGCTGTAAGCAAGCAATTTCAAGAAATTAAATTGGAATTTCCCTGTGTGTTTATGACATGGCAGTAATGATGGATTTTTATTTGTAGTTAAATATTTTCCTGCAGTGTTTACTATTTAAACATTCAAGGCACACAGGGAAAGTGATTGTGGGCTTGACTGAAAGCCAGATGAAGGGAGAAAATCTCATTGATTCAGCTGTATTTTAGAATTGATAAAACCAGTCCCAAGAATGATTTGCAAATAAATGTGTGCATTTCACTAAAACACTGGAAGTGAGAACTCTAGGTTTTAAGGACAAGAACATTTACGAGACATTGAACACCCAAAGAGTTTATAAATACAGCTCTGAACAGTTGTGTTCAACAGAAGGATATACTGTAAATGTGTTACTTGAGGCTACCATTCAGACAGACTGCATATAATCCAGGCAGTGAAATATGCCATGCATGATGGATGTCATGTGAATAGGACTAGTCAGGCAATAACACATGCACTATCTCTTAAAGTAGAGCTCCATAAATTATTATAAAGGTAGAAGTGAGACTCACTAACAGAAGTAAGCCTAAAGCTAATGCTACTGGCAACATGTAATTTGACTAGAAATATTACTTATGAGCAGAAAACTATGGTCTCTTTCCCATCAAAGAGCATAATTTTCATATTGAACAATACATAAGAAAAAACCCGAAAATGTGTTTTTAGCTTTTATTATTCATGAATGAGTAAGAAAAACATTAGGAAAACTGTACACTCAGAGTCATTAAAGATGGAAAGATCTTTGAGACCAAGTAGTCCAACAGCCAACACAGCACCACCACCATGTTCAACATTAAACTGTCCTCCTGTGCCCTACCCACAAGTTTTTGAGCACTTCTGGAAATGGTGGCTTCAACACTTCCCTGGCCCATGCCTTACAACTCTTTCTGTGAAGATTTTTTTCCTAATATCCATTCTAAACCTCCCGTGGCTCAACTCAAGGGCATTTCCTCTTGTTTTGTCACTTGTTATGTGGAAGAAGAGACTGACCCTCACCTCTCCATACCCTTTCAGGTAGTTGTAGAGAGCGATAAGGTCTCCCCTGAGCCTGTTTTAATTCCAGGCTAAACAGCCCCACCTCCTTCAGTTGCTCCTCATTGGATTTGTGTTCCAGATCCCTTCCCCTTCTCCAGACTCACTCCAGCACCTCAAATAAATCAAATTGAAAGTAAAGCCAACTTCTTGTCAAGTGCTCAGTAATCTAAACAGTCCTATATGCATAGTAACAATGCACTTGCTCTCTTGTCAGGAAATTGAAATTTTTAAGAGTCCCTTAAGTTTACTCTGCAGAACTATAATCATGAGGTTTTATAACTAGGAGGGATCCAACAGGAGGAATGCTGACAAGAACATATTTTCAGGGAAGTGGAATACTTAAAGAGTAAGGTGCTTACTACTATTTCCTTCAACCAGCTTGGCTTCCTCCTGCAACTCTCCTGTGGCTGCTCCCACTGTGGTCCCACGGAGCTTGTTGCAATACCATTAGAAAGCACTGCAGCAGGTACCATATCTGCAGCTCAGACAGGCAAGAGGCACTCCAACATCATTACTCAGGCCTGGTTTATGACAGGATAAGCTTTTATCTTTTAGAGTCAGGTTTTTTGGTCCAACTAAATAGTTTCAATGCAGGACAGTGCGTGGGGAAGCAGAGCTCTCTGCTGCTTCTACACTCTCGCAGCGCTGCAGCACAGGCTCCACACCAGGTCTGGCTGCACCGAGCTGTGCACAACAGAAAGGACCACTGGTCCCATCCACCAGGAGAGCCCTGGGCTCCTTGTGTCAGCAGCTCTCAGGGGCATAGTGCAACCATGTCAGAGCACAATAAAATCTGTGGAAAAGTTTTCTGAAAGAAAGGAGTCGGGCAACTGCACCATTTTGTTCCAAAAAGTCTGCATGACATATTGGCTAAAGTTGTGCAGCTTTTGTTTGACAGTCAAATGTGGGTGTCACGCAGAAAATTTATCTTGTCTTTTCCTGAAATATTTTTATTGCAAAATCTGTTACTCAGCATTTGTTGGTCAAAAAATGAATTCATATGCTTTCTCATTAGCTCTTGCACACTTCCTAAGAAAACAGTAAAAGTTAAAGGCTGGCAGTGCAGTATTGTTTTTTGTTACATGGGGCTGTGTCAGTTGGAGTGTGTGCTGAAGAGAAATACAATAGTGTGTGCTTGAAAACAGGGATCAAGAAGAAAATGTATTCCAAGCGTTTCGTTTCAGCATTCTCAAATGTCCTTTTGAGTCAATGTCTTTTGGCATTGGCAAGACACCAGTTTGAGCTCTTCTGGCACAACAAGACACAGTATCATTGATTATGACAGATGCAGCCCTTGAAAACAGGGCAAAACAGAAGAAGAAGTCAGGAAGTAGTGAGCACTCAGAATACAGCAGCTTGAATTCATCAGAGAGTACAAACACAATGCCATCATATCACTGCCTGAATCAGAGGAGAAACCTAACTAGGGTTTCTAGTACCCTGCAGGTATGACAATACATTCTTTTCTTCTTACAACTTTCCCCCTGCATAGTAACAATCCCCAAAAAACAGTGAAAGCATAGGAGCCAGACCAAATTAAATTACCCACCATTTGCTTTAGGTCATAAAAACAATCTTTCTATTAAGTTTTAATTGAAAAATTAAAATGTTTCCGCACCAGGAATTCAAATGATACTGCCTATTCCTTGACATTTTTAATTTTGCATGTCATGCTAGTAAAGTTTGGATTGGGAAATGAGAGGAAATAAAATAGCTACTTGTTTGGGATTTTTTCAGGATTCATACACTCACAAAAGTAAGACCCTGAATTAGTAAACTTCAAAATAAAATATAATTGAATGCTATTGCATAAGATAATTGAAGTCCTTTCATTACAGAATCCTGTATGAATAGCCTTCCTTTACATAGCTGAACAATCTTACAACCTTTACTTATTGAAGCAACCAGCACCTTCAATGCCTATGCTTTGACAGGCTTTGACAAAAACTCGATTTTTTTTCCTTCTAATTTTGTCCATATAGAGGACATTATTGAGTATTTAAATTTCACATATGAAGTTCTTTTGCTCTGCCTCTTTTCAGCCATTTTCAGCCTAGAAGTCAAAATAGATACAGTACTCAGAATTCCTGCCTTGGAAAATTATGCTCAGGTGTTACCAGTACAACATAGCTGCGGGTTCTATTGGAAATCCCCTTAAAAATTTGAAAATCTTCCCTGTCAAGATTTTCATCTCTCACCTGTTTGAAGAAAACCTTCCAGAATTCTGATGCTGGAAAGAAAAAAAATACCTACATCTGAACTTTGCATATGGTAAGTATTCCTATCTGATTACTTTTCTGATTACTTTTCTGATTTTTTAACCTATCCTAGGTTAATGGTGCTGGCAAAAATAGTTATTATATAAGTGTTGCATCCAAAACCTCCAAGCAAACTACTTGTTATCTTTTGAACAACTGCTTGATCATTGACAATATCTACACATACCATTTCGTGTTCATCAGAAGTTCTTTTAGTTTAAAATTAACAGAGTAAAGATGCAAACCTAAAAAGAAAACCAAAACCAAAACAACCAATGGTTGAATAACCGGAGAATATGTTAAGGAATTACTCAAATAACAGGAGGCAAGTAATAAAGAATCATATGAAAAATTTAAGTAGAATATCACACACATTGTGTTCCCAAGAGACATTTATATTTCCTTGTTGAATTTGTATTTTCTAGAAACCGTTTCTTTACTCATGGGTTTCCAAACTAATAGAGAAAGTTCTGTTACCACCACTTTTCAGGTGGAATCATCATTTGCAGTTTAAGAATTAAAACATTGATCTCCTAACTCCTTACTCTACTGCTCTAGTTAGAAGACATTTCTTTCTGTCAAAATCTCAGCTCAGACATTTTAGTAAAGACTGAGCTGGTAGCAGTGAGGACTAAATACCACAATCATTCTGTGTTACTTGACAAACTTACGGGTTGCAAGGACATGTAAGTTTTCTGATATTTGCAACAGGCTGTGTCAGGCTGAAAGTTTGTGTGTCAATTCCAAAAGTCACTTTGTTGTAATTAGTGCCAATTATTACTTTATTGAGTTCTGGTGAAGTTTTGGTAACAGACTACAATACATTAATATCTTACCTTAGCAATAGGGTTAATATTTTTATGTATGTTTTGGAGGATTACTTACTTTTTTGTTTGTTTCTCTAAATTTGGTTTATTCATTGTAGCTTTAATTGTGAAAGTATTTAAGTGAGCTTTAGATCAACCACTTTGGATTATATTCTTGATTCTATGTTTCTATTTAATTACTTTGCATTTAAAAAACATACAAATTTACAGTAGATGTTACCTGACAACTTCTTAGATTAACTGGCTGTGAATAACCATGAAGTCTTTCAGAAGTTCTTTCCATTTTTTTCTGTGATGCCTTTAATGAACTCAGAGATGGTCTCAGTCAATAAAATGAGGCTATGGCCTGCTGAGTTGATCAGTATTGTCTTACTGTATTGTTTTTCCCTGGGAAAACTCATCTCTTTTCTAAGCACATGCTGTTTCTTATTTACAGTAGAAAATGGTGAAGTTTGTGCAAAAGTTTCTGCTAAGGAAAAAACTTCAAAAAGAAATCATGGCTCTAACCCTCCACATGGAAACTCTTATTTCATGTCGAGAATGTCTCTGAATAGAAGGAAATTAATTTAATTTGTGCAAAGCACTCCATTGATGTGGAGTTCACCTGAACTCTTCATAGTCAACAGACAGAAGCTGAACACATTTTATCTGCTCTGTTTTAGACTGCAGAGTGAAATTAATCACATCTTAAAACTCTGCTGGTTCTGAATGCGGTCAAGACAACCAGATCAAATACAGGCTTCTGGATTGTAGACATCTGAGGTTAGATGAGATGAGCTTCATGCACTGGGCTCACAGGAGAGCCTGATGTGGAACAGCTGGTCTGCACTGACACCTTGGCCTATTTAGACAGGCATCTTTATTTAATCTGGAAATCCCTTTGAGGAGGAGGCCATTTTCTGACTTTGAATTCGTATTGCACTTGCAATTAAAAGGTTCACTCATGATAGGCAAGATGGCAATATCTCACCTCATAATAAAAAGCTGACCTTGTGAGAATAAGCCAATAGCCCTTACAGAGTTATGATGGCATGTTTATAGCTTAATTGTATCTAGTATGATTTATTAGCATGTATTTAGCCATTTTTTCATTCTCCTTAGTTTTGTATTTTGAATGCAGTTACATACAATTCTGCCTGGAGAGTCAAAGGGCCATGTAGCAAACAGTATTAGTCTAACCTTGACTGCAGTGCACCAGACAAATACTGAAATTCTGGCTCCCTTCAAGTCAGCAGTAAGTCTGTCTTTGACTCTGGTGGTGACAGAATTTCACGTAAGAAATCCTGAATCCAGTATATAATACAGGTATGAGAATAAAATTCACATTATCATTTATCAGCATTTCTCACAGAGTCCACACTGAGGCATCATCACACAAAAGTGAATTTGAAAAGATAACTAAATGAACAATTTTATGAGAAATAACATTGTAGAACATGCATATGAAGTAAGGTATGTATTACTGGTCTCTAGTTCAGGTAAAACATCTTTTCCACTGTCTTCTTTTTACACTACCTCACTTTTGCTCATCTGCTTTACTGCTTCCTCATGGTGCCTGGATGAATTAATTGTTCTAATTTTAATCAATTTACCATCCATTCTTCTCTGTGCAGGGTTTCTCTCCCTCCTTGTAAACACTTTGATCAGAAAGAACATTATTTCCTTTATTTTATGAGAGGCTGGGGTTACAAATAATCAACCCATATATAGTTTTTACAAGGTATAAAAAGATATTCTCTTTCCTTGACCAAGTTGTTTTGTTTTGTGTTTTTTAAGATTTTATTGGTCTGATTTAATTTTTATATTATTTCAATTATAGCTGCTAATGCTGGTCAAAAGAAAGGAAAATGGTGTCCACTAGAGTGCTGTGACGAAAAAGGGGAGATTTATCTGTTCAGTATGTTCTTTGATATTGGGGGTTAATGTCTTCCTGAAGTCAACTGCATAACATGGGAAACTATAATCAACTATTATAATAATTATATTATAATCAATAGACAAGATGTTGTGACATGAAACCTGTGCATTACTGGTTTTGCAATGGTAATTATTAGGAAATAGACCCAAACCAGAAGAACAGAGATAACAAAGAAAACCAGCCTGTTGTAATAGAAAAATGATTCAGTTGTACGGCTGATGGAAACAAGGACAGGGTTATCCTACAGTCCCAACCATATTGCACATACCCACCCCCAGCACTGGTTTTCTGACCTCACCTCAACTTTCCATCATTCTGCTTTGCGTGCAGGGAAACAAGGCATCAGAATCCAATTTTTTCTGTTATGTTCTTTTTGATTGTGATCCACAGGTCCTGCCCTGCAGCTGGGTCTGTAAGTCACCACTTGGGAGTGGTTAAGATACTCTAACAAGCTGATGCAGCTATCAGACCTAACTTCTACAGCTTAGGTCATAAAGGAAGACTAGTAGTAGCAGGCCCTATTGATGCCTGAGGAGGCATATCCAGACTATGTGACAGGCATGATAAAGAAGGTGGACAAACCAGGAAAGTGCTTTGATTGCTATCCAAGATCATGATCATCTGATGTGGTACTGGGAATCACCAGATGAGCTGCCCATGGGATCAGATGATGACTGGGGATGAAGAGGGAGTGTGGGAGGTCATCTGATAGAAGATATAAAAAGGTTCCTCAGGGGCTATTTTTCACACACCAAAAGGGACTGCTTATAGGATGTAACTGTTTTGAGAGATGACACAGATGTCAAGGAAAAGCTTGATCTCACTTTGCTGCATCATGTGATGAGTTCAGAGGCCAGACTGTGGCTGGGGTGGAAAAGCACTGTTCATCTAATCTTTCCTTGTATTTGGTTTTGGGTTGAGAAAATCCTCAATGGGAGTCTGGGGAGTTCTGTTGAGTGGTGAAACATCTACAAAGAAACACAGAAAGAAACTGTCAGGCCTGTGGCATTTTGGCAGTGAGAAAAAAACCCCAAACCTCCCATTATGTACAAGTTAGAGGTACAACCCTGGACTGAGCTTAGAGGATATTCGCGGAGAGGCAAAGGTAAGGAATGGTCTGTCCGTGGCTACTTCTCAGTGTTATCAAAATAATTAGTTTCTGTCAAGACTAAAACCTGATTAGTGAGTGGGCTAACACAAATAATGTATCCTCGAAGGTATTCAGGTTAACCAGAATCCTGGAATGACTGGACTTGAGGTCTCACCTCTGTGGTAAATAACCTCTGACCAAAAGAAACAGGCTGGAGTCTGTTTGGACCAAAGGAAATCCCAAGGGTTCAAAAGCAGCACTCTGGCTGAAATCCAGCAGAGGGCTCTGAAAAAGCAGAGAGTATAATAGCTGCTATAATTTATGGTAGCACTTATTTAAGTAATTAACTCTTATCTGAGCTTGCTAAAACTTCCTGAAATTGTTCTCTTGTTCTGTGAGAAGTCTTACATCCTATGATATAATTTGACTCTCCAGGGTCTTTCTTTGCATAACTAAAAAAAAAAAAGAGCCTTTACTCATCTTGTAATCTACCTGAATATGTTTCAGTGTTAAACTCAATATACTTGTTTTTAAAGTTACAGATTTTTTTATGATTTCCAGTAGGATGTAGGCTCCACACTGACTAAATTTAATTTGAAACAGACAGTTTGCTATAATCTTTTTTAAGCCTCCAGAGCTATGCCCCAGCAAGCCTACATATTAGATTGCAAGTGTTCAAGAAGGGGGAGATAAATTGTATTTGTTTTAGTAAACAGTAACATGCTCAGGCACAAAAGCAGAAATAAGAATTAAAGCAGTAAATTCGTTACAATACTCAGTTCTAGTTTTCTTATCTGTATTAAACAGACATTCACCTCTAGAAAACATAGATTTGTCCTATATAATAAGATAATGCTGTTTTCCAATGCAGTGAACTTAATTGTTAGTCATAATTGTGGTACCCCATTGTTACCTCAAATAATTTCTAAAACAAGCACTAACTTACATGACCCTTTCCTGTGCATACTGCTCTTCTAAAACAAAGTATTATCTTCCCTCTCCTGCCCCTCAAAATTTACCATGACTTCTATCAATTGTAAGCAAATACTAAAGTACTAGAGCTGTGTTTAAAAACTAAAATTCCTAAGGAAAGAACTGACCCAGTAAGATGCATAAATGGTGAAGATGATGAAAGCACAATCAGGGGTTTGTATCAAACTCTAACACTTTTATTTTTGCAGTCCCTGCTTTTCCCATTTGCGTACTATCTTCTAGCAGGTACTTCAACATGGGCTTACATGTTTGCACATGTTATTCTCCTTATTTAATTGTAATGCACTAATGTTTAACAATATTTTGAATATATAGAATGAGGCATGGGGAGAGAATACGTGTGTATTTTAAATAGGTATGTTTGATTTCAAGGTTTCGATTAGCATTGTGAGATGACCACATCATTACTCATGAGTGACAGAGCCATGAGACATACAAGTATTCCTAAATAAGGGCTAACACAACCTTTGGGAACTCCTGTCTTAAATTTGTCATCACTTTGGAAATTTTTTTAGCCATAAGGGAAAAAAGTCTACTATTGTTGAGTGGCCCTAGTGCACCCTTAGGCAGGACTCAGAAAGACCTGAAGTTCATTCAGAATTAATTTCTGAACAGGTCATAAACATGAGGGAAAAAATTTTTTTTTGAAAGGATACTTCTTAGCTGTCTATGAAAACAAGTAGATTTTAATTTTAACTCCTGAGGTGAATTTTGGATTGTGACAGTTTTAAATGAAATATTTTCAGACCACTGAACACAGGCAGATCTCATCAGAACAGATGAACTGGGGTTAAAAATGCTATTACACTCTGGTTAAAAAAACCTTGAGACTTGAAACATTTGGTATTTCAGCCCACTATGGTCCTGTACGAAGGACAGAGGTTATATAGACTAAAACATGCATCTAGTGCACATCTATTGCACACTGTGCAAGGCCTTTGTCCCACCTATTGCCCAGTGTAAGATTGTTCCAATCAGCCAGTGTCTTTCATTTGCCCAACCTACCTGTAGAGGGTGGGGTCTCTGCCCTTGATTTTCAGCACAAAGCTTTCCATCACCCGACAAACACCGCCTTTTTCCCCCCATTGAACCCCCTTTTGCAGTCTGCACTGGCTTCAAAACATGCATAATCTTACACTGAATAAACTCTTTCCATACAGTCTTAAAAACATGATGTCATTCAAACACCATAGCATTTGTGAAACATGTTTTAATATTCCAGATCTTCTGATCTTGTCTCATAAATCAATCCCTTCATCTCTTTAATTATTTTAATTGCTCTTTTTTAAATTCCCTTCAGTGTAATTTTCTAACAGGAAGATTCCCAAAAACATCCCAGGCATGACCTAGTTAAGTAGCATGCACAGAGTATCCACGCCAAAGAAGCGGAAGAGAAAGTCTGTTAGATCTTTCCTCAGCGATGGGATCCTTCACATGGAGGCTTAAATTCTGTGGGCTTAGTAATTATGCTTTTCTGTAAAACCATATGTAATTAACTGTTCTCTTTCACCCCTACATGTTGATAGTGCAAGTTTCTTCCTCTTGTTGAATGTTTTCCTACAGCTCTACCAAAGTTTCTAAGATGAACCTCTCCTTTTCCACCCCTCATTGAATTTGTTCATGCTGTTTTTGCCAGCCTTCCCAGTTCCTCTTAACTTAATGAACAGATGCCAAAGCTGTTCATGGCTAACAACTGTCCTTTAAGTCAAAATTTAAGAAAGACTTCATACTGTTCTCTGAAATAATTTATTAACCTTTTCAGCTCTTCAGCTGAAAAGTTCAGCTAGAACTAATCCATAAAACTCTTATCCACATAAAAAAGGACACAGTAAGACCACCGTTTCTTTTTTCAGCAGTAAATCTAATGAAAAAGACGATGCTCCACCTCTCTTCAAGTGCCAGTTTGGAATTGTTGGACTTAAGTTGCAAAATTAATGCCAGGAAAAGATTTGCATGACATATTGATGGGGTATTTTTCCCCCTGTAAACCCAGCAAAGCTGTTTGTGTGTATGTGAGGGCATAATTTAGCTAGGCACCTGGCACTTATGAGCAAATACATTTGAAGGCATTTAGGTGGCAACATCACTATTACCTTCTTCCAATTATTTCACAATGGAAAGATAATGTAATAGGTTGAACTGAACACAAGGTGTTGCTCCCATTAAAGAGAGCAAAAATCAATCCAGTAAGCTCCTTTATGGAATGAGGTAACTGAAACCACTGCAGCCACCACAAGCAAAGGTGAGGGACGTAAGAGATTTTAAAGTGTAGGGATTTTCCTGGCTGCCTTGTGACAGCTGCCTGTCTGAAAAGAAGAGTGGTAGAGAGATCAAAGACAGCAGCAAGAAAGCATTGATTTTTGTTTTAAAAAAAGGCATGGCATTAAGAAAAAGAAGAATTCCTGACAGAATGGCACAAGCCACCCAAACAGAACTGTGTAATCCCTTGTAACATCCAGGACTGGATCAAAAATGTTGAATGGGAATCTCCAGAGCTGTATATTTTAGCTAATTAATTAAAAGAAAGCACCTTTCATGCATGAGCTCTGCAATGAACATCGGCTGATGAAAGTGTAGTTACTACAGAACTGCGGATTTCTGTGTCTCTTCTGATGTGTATCCCCACAGAATGTTTTCGCTTTGCTCATAGTGCCTGTGTGGACCTATAGCTGTTCAAAAAAAGGATACTGTAAGTTTGCCCTGAAAAAATCTTATTGTAAGTTACAGAAATAATCATAGTAGCACATTGGATTACACAATAATGATTACTTGTAAATCTCTTCATTTAGTTGTGGAATCATGTGAAACCACTCATCAGTGTCATGGCATTGTGCAAATCCACTCTCAATCCTGCAATAAAATTAAAGGAACTAAGTGCTGGCAAAGCTCACAGCAACGGACAGAGTCAAACATCTTCCCCTGTACACAGCACTGGTGAGGCCACACCTCGAGTAGTGTGCCCAGTTCTGGGTCCCTCAACTCAGGAAGCACATTGAGGGGCTGGAGCAGACTCAGAAAAGAGCAACAAAACTGGAGAAGGATCTGGAGCACAAGTCCTGTGAGGAGCGGCTGAGGGAGCTGGGGTTGTTTAGCCTGGAGGAGGCTCAGGGGAGACCTTATCACTCTGCACAACTGCCTGAAAGGAGGGTGTAGCCAGGTGGGGATCCGTCTTTGTTCGCAGGTAACCAGCGGCAGGACAAGAGGACACAGTTTTCAGCTGTGCCAGGGGGTGTGTAGGTTGGACACTAAGTGGAATTTCTTCACAGAAAGGGTGATTAGTCATTGGAATGGGCTGTGCAGGGAAGTGGTAGAGTCACTGTCTCTGGAACTGTGTAAGGAAAGATTGGATGTGGCACTGAGTGCAATGGTCTGGTTCATAAGATGGTGGTTGGTTGTAGGTTGGACTCAATCATCTTAGAGGTCTTTTCCAACTCAGTTCATTCTGTGATCAGTCCTATAATTAACTACTTCTGCATACTGCTTTTCTGGGTTTGCAACTACTGCACGTGGTTAGTGTAATCTGTGCCCTCAGCACGCTGTTCCACAGTTATCCGTCACGGAAGAAAAAATGACTTTAAATCCAAGGTCTCACAGAGTCCCTGGTAGCAGTCCCTCTGCGGGGAAGGGCGGCGGGCCCGTCCGTGCCCCTCCAGGCAGCAGGTGAGCTGAGCATCCCCCAGGATGTCCCGCTAGGGCTCGCACCGGGGAGGCGCGGCTGGATCCCGCAGCCCTCGGGGTATTTCTCGGCCCCGCAGCCGTGGCACAGCCCCAGGCGCTGCCGCCCCACCGCTCCCCTCTCCTCCCCTCCCCTCCCCTCCCGCCGCTGCCCCTCGTCCCGCCCCGGCCCCGCCCCGGCCCCG